>JAQGAE010001240.1:0-24656 GCA_034696685.1 Julus scandinavius
GATCGTCCATTAGAATTATGGAATTTTTTAAAACTTAAAAATCGCTCTCCTGAACAATTTGAAATGTGTGGCTTATCCCATTGTTGCAACAAGCCCTTCATATCATCAGCTTGCTTTTTTTCCAGACTATAATAAGAAAATGTCAATTTTATATCATTAAGGAAATCTTAATTGCAGGTATATTTCTACTTTATTTTCACATCCTAATTTTCCAAAGACCATGTCACCGACTGAATTCACGGAGGAGCTGAAGATGAGTATTGATCAGAGCCCCTTTGGATTGCTGAAACCTAAGCGAATTTACAAATACATGCAAGAAATTTCACAAAAGCGTCATGCAGGACACCTCGTTTCCTTCACGGATTTTTTTGGCATGATGCTGCGTGACACGCTTCTCAAAGCGGTAGTGTACAATCTTTAAATGCAGACTCTTAAAATGTAATTCGTTAAACTAAGCGTTTTATTTTGAGTATTCAGAGCCCCGAAGCTCGGCTTTCGCACCAAAGGGCCATAGTGGAAGAAGGCGCTTTGCCACTCCCATTATATGGCAGTATACATGTGAAGAAGAATGTTCAGGCTAGAGTTTATCACGGTATACAAATATCCAAAAACGACTCTATAAAGAATATAAAATACAAGCAATAAAAGTATTTTCAACTATTCTGCAGACTGGGCAGAATTTACGCCGTTTGAAATCGGACTTGACAAGTATGGAACTTTCATGAAAACTGAGGATTTCGGATCCAAGTTCTTCCTGGGCAGATTGCGGCTGCAGTTTTCAGAATTTCCGATTCATTATTTACTGGGTAATTAATGCCAATTGGCTGTAACATTTAAAACGAAGCCAACTAGTTTACTAAATAATTTTCGATTCCTTCATGTAGGAATTTGGGGGAGTGCATACACAGTGCTTTTTCGCCAGCTGCTGTGGATGAACCAAATCGATAAAATGGACATGTTTGCGCTGGACTGCAATACGGCCAAGAAGGAAGAAGCCCTAAAAAAACAAATGGGTAAGTTAAGAGATGACAACCCCATCCTTTTCAATGCACCGGGCTTGCAAAGATACTCACAGTGGAATGAGGGAGGTTTGGGTGAGGGTGAGAATCGTTTGGTGTGGCTTGATGGATCAGCAAGGGCCTCATCTTGTTGTTTTCAATTTGAAATGGTACATTTTTTTAAAATTAATATTCAAGTTTGAAAAATGTCCGTTATTTTGCACACGATGCCAGAAGGTGGCAGCATGAGATAGGCAAGTTGTGAGTGCAAAAATTCAAATAAAAATTTAATTAAATTTTTTTTTTACTATTTTAACGTGAAAAATGACACGATCAGTGCCTCCTGACTTATAAAGATATTTTAAACAATTTTTAGTTTTATTTAATGTTTTTTTGTTTGACTGTGATTGTCTTTACAGCGCTAGATCCCCCATTAACACCGGTAACAGAGCCGATCTTTTCCTGATTGAGCCTTATGCTCCAGGTGGACCCTAGCACTTTTAAAAAGTCTAAAATAAATGCTAAAAAAGAGTAGGGACGAAATACCTTTAAAAATTGACTCTCCCCCTCCCTTTCCACATGCCAGCAGACCCCCTCTTGAGGGCAACCGTTTTGAATGGCCCCTTACAAAGAATTTTTTCTTGAAAGGGCCCAAATTAGAAAATGAATTAATTGTTACAAAGTTAAAATTGTACTTGAGCCATGCAAACAATATCTTGTGAAAATACAGCAAAATCTCATTATCTTACTAATCCGAACTTATTGGGACCAGGAGCTGTTCGGAATAGCAAGATGGTCTTATGTATATTCCATTCATTTTGGAATTTTTTATTATATTAAGTGCCTATACTGAATATGTTATATATAACTGTGTTTTGTATTCGTTTTTTACATGCTACATGAACTTTTCAAACGTATGTGCAATGCATGTTCAGTTCCTGTATTGAATTTTTTTCTTTTTTCCAATTTCGGATTATCTGAATTTTGCGTTAACAGAGTTCTGATCAGTGGGGCTCTACTGTATGTTAAAAAGTCATGTTCTACTGTAAATACTTATGGCATACCTAAAAATCTTAATTTAATTAAATCACAATATTATTTTCATTTAATTTGTATAATTTCTTCACACGTCGCTGTAGATGAATACACGTTCAGCGATGAAGAAAAGGATGAAGACCCATCAAGGTATATACCATCTAAAAGTAACTTACCCAAGACCTGCATACGAGCAACAGCGAGAGCATTGCAAGAAATGAGTGGAAACAGGTTGCTGCCCTACTCCAGGTTAATTTACCACGCGATCCAGATGGAAACCTCAACTCCGATTCGAATAATCAAGGATATCAAGTCCAAAGCAAACCTCTCGACTGCTCAGCGTGTGCCTTTGGACATTATTTACAACATAGGGTATGCCTGAAATACGCCAGGCACATTCTGGGCACATTGCATTTTAAAAGGAGACGGTCGATTGAATGGTTCACCAAACCAGGCACTCTTGCACTTTGAATGAAATGTCCAGATATCCAAACAGTTTATTTTTTTATTTTTTCGAACATTGCAAACTTGTTCACATCCGCGATTTTGCTATTTTCTAGACAGAATAAGAATAAGTTGAACAAATCTGGTGATGTATCCAGTAGAGTCCAAGGAATATTTCACAATGCCGTTGAAACGATGCACACCAGCGAATTATTAAACAATGTAGCCGGAAGAGCAGCTTCAGTTTATAATCCGATGAGAGGGCTTCAACTAAATCCACTATTTACAGAAAACGAGCAGAAAACAACCACTAGTGACGATGGTGAGTTTGTTGTACTCCAATATCGAGCAGTTTTTATAAAGAAATAGTCCAATTCTGTACTAATCATTATGAATGTGGCAGTATCGTGCTTGGCATTAGATTTATAGATCGCCAAATTTAAACTTCTGAAATGTCTCTTGATAAGTATTACATAACGTATTTATTTTAACTACAGAGGAGACATTCATAGGTCTAAATGAACCGCTGTCAACTAAAGAAAAGTCGTTATACATGGTGGACGGCGGCCTGGCTATCAACTCCCCATATCCATTGCTCCTGAGACCCCAACGGAAAGTGCAACTCTACATTTCTTTCGATTTTAGTTCAAGATTGAAAGATCAAACGCCTCCATTTAAGGTTTTTGCCAATCTTTTAACTGCTCTACAAACGTAAAATCTACTGCTTTTGACTCTTTTGTTTTCACTAATTCATACAGGAACTCCTGTTCGCTGCAAAATGGGCGAAGAAAGTGGGCCTTCCCTTTCCTCCAGTTTGGGAAATCATCCAAGAGAAATACAGCAGCGGACCAGTGCAAGAGTACTACGTATTTCAGCATCCGGATGATCGGGAATGCCCAACCATTGTGCATTTCGTACTCATCAACAACAAATTCAAAGATTTCAAGGCACCTGGTATGTCAGCTTTTTTAACAAAATCATAAATTCTTTTCTATGCTTTGTTGCAAGTTACTCTTCTTTTTTAATAAAGGTGTCGCGAGGCATTTGCCCGAAGACGTGAAAATGGCTAATTTCAGCATTTTCGAAGAATTGGAAAACCCTTTTTCTCTTTTCAACTTCAGATATTCTCACGAGAGGTTCGACCAACTGTCACAGTTGATGGAATTCAATACTTTGCTGGGCATCGACACGATTAAAAAATTACTTGTTGAACTAGTTAATCATAACCAAGATAACCAAAATGCATTGCCGCCACCTACGAAAGAGCAACCAAACAGATCTTTCACAAGTGGAATTATAAGCGGATTGCTCAATCTTCTTTTAAGTCCGGTGCGCAGACTTTTTTCCAGCAACAAGGTAGGCGTAAGCAAGGATCAGTTCAAATGATTATAAATGATTATTAATGAACATTTATTATCAGAAGTTAACATTGCTGGTAATATATTACAATATAGTCTCGTCACCTTTAGCACAACAACCAGTTTCATTATTAAAAATCCAATCGGCGAAGCATTTTTGCATGCGTTGAGCATTTTTCGCTGCGCAAGTTATTACTATTAAATATACATCACATTTTCAAATTCTCCCGAGCGATTTTCAATGTTTTACACATATAACATGATATGTTTTCAAAGCACAAAGAAATAAAGTACGAAGACAAAGGCAATGATGCATCCAGCAGCTACTTTGGCATACGTTGATCGGAGATTGAGATAACGGGCATCTTTCTTATATTTCTGGGATAGGATTTGCAGACCGCTAGCTTTGGTGTCTAACACTGAAGAAAGCAGAAAGTTTAGCTTTATCACAGATTCAATTATACCGTGCAGAATCTATGAAATAAGATTGGTACCTGATATGGCCACTCCTCTTTGCAGTACATCGTCTATGTTTTGCACCATGATCCTCTGCACATCTTGTAATTCAGTGTTTACACTGGATAAATGGACTCTGCTCCTGGAATCCATTACACGTTTCTTAGCTTTTCTTATATATGTGTCTGAAATTTAAAAACCCAATTAATACCACATGTTGCATAAGCTTTTCGTGTGAAATTATATAAGATAAAAGCGTACCAAATTCTATCAAGCTATATGGTCTCGAAACAGTCTGCACTTTTCTGCCATATTGAGAGTTAAATTCTCCTTGCAAATCTTCTAAGTAGGAATAGGCAAGTCTTTTAGAAAAACCTTTCTCACATAAGACTAAAAAGCAAACACCATCTTCGATGTAGTAGCTGAAAAACACATTACAAATGCAGCTTAATTTAAATAAGTAGGGGAAATGACAACTGGCATAAACATCAAATTCTGTATAGACACAGCTGCTACTTGCACCTAAGCAATTGATACCAATATCAGGGTACAGATGCAGCAGGGAGAATATATGTACTTACTGAAAAATGTATGGCCCAGTTTCAATGCTACAACGATCAGGAGACTGGTTATTTAGCTTTCTAAATAGCATCTTGGCTTGGTTTTGATATTCCAAAATATCTCTGCCAGACTGAAAGAAGAAAAAATTGTAATTATACATTCAGATGTTGCATCAAGATGTTGAGAATGGAAAACCAAAGATGAAAAATAGAGGTGCAGCAGTTAAAACTGACAATTTCATTATAAGGAAATTATATAACCGACCATTAATTA
Organism: Julus scandinavius; assembly: GCA_034696685.1. NCBI lineage: Eukaryota > Metazoa > Arthropoda > Diplopoda > Julida > Julidae > Julus > Julus scandinavius. The sequence continues at coordinate 5,126 of JAQGAE010001240.1, forward strand.
TATGTTTATCAGATGGACAAGACATATACCAACCTGTTCATTTTCCTGGACCGAAGCTGCCAATGGCAAGCCGTCGGCCACCCGAGCAATCATAGTTAGTAACACCATTTTAAGTACTTAGTTTTCTAAGACTTGCCAGGGATATCGATTAATGAAATTCTAATATTTAACGCTTAATAAAACTTGGTGAAATTACAGATTAAAGCCACGCCGACAAAGTACGATGACGACAGCATCCGGAAGACGAAAAAAAGCTACGGCGCTGCAACTAGAGGCGCGATCTGTATGATCGGCGACCACGTAGACCAGGCTTGAAAACTGTTCGGCAATTTTTTTTGGATTTATCGTCGTAATTTCGCGAGAAATGTTTCACCGAATCCGGCATTGATGTAAGTATGATACCATATGCTTCTTGGCGTGTCACAAGAGCAGTTAAAAGGAAGAGAAAATAGAGAAAAAAATGTTTGCGAAATCGAACGTGCTTGCTAGTAGTAGTTCAATCTTCGACCTCAACATTGTGGGATGACATATTATTTTGATAAAATCTCATCAATTCGGTCATGTTAATGTGACCTTCGTCGCTCTGCTGTTTTATAAATGATTATGGGGATAATTTATGTTTTGCTTTCGACGTTTCCTTGCATTTTGCACCCTCGCAAGTGCTTCGATATGGCTGGGTTTTAAATGCAATATTATTGAGCAATGTGTGCAAGCGTGTGCAAGCCCGTGAGTTATCTATAAAAATGCATGGTGGGAAATGATGTTTCATAGTACATCCTGGGGAAATGAACTGCTTGTTTAAAACCTAGTTGTTTGCAAATTGTAAATGTTGAGGTAAATGAGCTTAAACGATAGTACCCATGCTACCCATATGCCCACTTCAAGCTTTGGTGACTCCATAAGCACAATTTCACAACCCATGTACATGCCCATGTACTAGCCTATAGTGCATGTTTTCACTTGCTGTTATAACCTTACTGTGTAATTCTAGCCAGTTGCACTAATACGCAGAAGCAACTCCAAAAAAATTATAAGATAAAATTGTTTAGGTGTAATTGAAAAAAAAATAGTTTTGCACATATGCTGGTATTCCTGTTCCTATTTGTAGCTTTCCACAATTCTTTCCAGGCTAATGCTGAGGTAGTTCCTCTGAAAATTGGCTTTGACTATGCTTATTCCTCGCTGCTATTATTTTTCCGTTTTCCTATTTCCTCGTCTGCATTATCTCTACCTGCAGTTTGCTTTCAACCGTGGAGTCATAAGTTTATAACCTCTAATGAATAAACGAATAAACTAGGAAAACCTGCATGCAGGTAATGGCTGGTACACAAGTGTAATACTGCTAAACCTTTCACGACAAAATATGATGCAGCAATGAAAGTCTATGATGAAATATTATGATTTGAAGGTCAAAGTAGACTTCTTTGGATATGCGGTTTTGTCATTCATTTTTTTAGTTTTGCTAATGACAAAAGTTGCAGCACACTCAGCCAAACTTTTGCTGGGTTTCTTGCAATTTTTGTATCGTTGTAGATAATATCAAGATGATTGTAAATTGCACGGAAGCACTCGACTATGCATTTTGAATAAGCATGCTATCCAGCTTGATATAGCTACTTAATTTGGTGAATTGATATAGTAGTCTAATAGTAATATGCCTGTTTGCTTTATTCACACTAGATGACTACTTAGCCATTACACATCGGTTTAAATTTCCGAGTAGAGCCATGCCAATGTCATTTTAAGTTAGAAATAATTCAAATACAGTTTAATGTTGTTGGATTCTTGCAGTTTTATTTTGAAATTGTGAATATATGGCAAAACTTCTTTTAAAAGCGGTAATATAAGAGTATTTTTCTTGTGGCAATGAATTTTAATAGATCACCTTAATGCACATTTTTTAGATTGAACGTTTAGACATTCATCACAAAAATTGTTTGCATTTGAAATGGAGATTTGAGAGCTTCGTGATCATAGTTTTGCACGTCATTCAGGGGAAGATATAGGTTAGGAGATAACATAATCAATTGTTGTAAGTTTGCGTTTCAATCAAAATCGTGGCCGTATTTGGCCTTGAAGATGTGTGAATCATAGAAAAAGAAAGTTAGAATATACAATCTCAATTTTCAATGACGACTGCGTAACAATGCCCAGTATATGAAAGCTATGGCTTATTCGCACCATTCTATGTAAATGTAATTCGAGCTCGTACCAAATGGGCATTACCACGCTTATGCAGATCGAGCCAGTGTAAATCTGAAATCATACTTTAAGTGTTAACGAAAGTTTATAAAAGGCACATTTTTATTTAGGATTAGTATATTTAAAATGAATGTTTCGAAATATTCAAATATTTATGTCAGTGTATATCATTTTGCATAAGAGATTTTTTGATTGGATATTTAGTGTGGAGAGCAATGTAAAAAGGTATTATAAATTGTATGTAGCACTTTGAAATTTTACTTCTTGGATACCTTGAATACTAGCAGGTAATTACAACTTTGTATTAATGGAAATGAGAGAATGGCTTTGCTAGATGATCCTATTAATGTTAGGTGTTGCTTGTTGCCGTGTATTTAGTCAATATTATAGTTAGGCTTAGAAAATGCAATATTGTTGATAAACCGATTCATTTGCAATACTCAACATGTAACTGTATCTTTCGGCCAATATTGCAGCTAATAGCTTTCCATTCATTTCATACGAAGGCTAAAATGTTTTTCTAGTTGACCCATTTTTCTCTCCTTTTGGTCAATGTGCCAAGTAGATGCAAGTACTAGCACCTTAATTTTTTTCTTTGCAAAGTGCAATGAACTTTTTGAAGGTGTGGTTATTGTTTTTAAGATTCTGTACTGTTCTATTGAAAACTTTGCCAGATTGTTTCTCGCATCTTTTAATTGAAGTTGCTGATTGGCTCTTTTTATTACAGAATACACGCGTAGATATGTAAATAATTTCTATATAATCAATTTAAAGGAGTACGTGCCTGAATGCAGTCTTGTTTTCAACTTCAAATAAAAATTCTGGATCTATATTTATACCTAATCATGGAAAATTTAAATTTCTAAAAATAACAATCTAGGTTTGGATTCTGTATTCAGCTGACTATGCAAAATGTCAGTGAATTGCAAAATTAATGAAAAACATTACAAAAGAGAAAAGAGTATTCATAGAGGCAATGAAATTAGATGTGTATTACACAGGTAAATACAGATACAGTTCTAGTCTTTGTTCTAAACCTATTTTTGTTTTTGATTTTCAGATATTTTGAATTAATCTATGTTTATATTGCCATCGAATCACCCAAATTGCTTTCAAAATGCAACGCCACAAGGCAGGCTCCCGCATAACTCCAGGTGGTTCAAGTAATCCAGCCCCGAGGTAATTCGTTGTTTAAAATTGTGATTAATAAATTGAATCTTAGCAGTATGAGAGTTTATTTTATTTTTCATTTTCAGCCCTGCTTGGCAACAGCAGGATACTGGCTATGGTGGGGTAAAATTATACACGCCTAATGAACATCTTCAACCAAACGCCGATATGGGCAGACTTTCATTTCCTCAACAGGTAGGCATTTTAAGGAGGCTCGACACACGCTCTCATTGTTGTCATACAGTGATTAAAACCAGTTGTCGTCTTACGTTTTTGTAATGACGTGGTTAAATAGCATTGCATGACGTGAGCCATTTTAATTGACTAATAGTATTTTGGGAAATTCATAGAAGGTATTAGAAATTATACTTTTAATTGGCTAAGCATCTAACAGCGAATCTAAACAAGTTGCGATTGTTCTTTCTGAAACGCTATGTATGCATAACTATTTACAATAATAAATTGTTTTTTTAGGGTGGTTTGCATAATGTTCCACCGCCGGATCTTACAAGCCATATGGGTGCACCACCCCAGGCCCAACAGTATGATTGGACAAATGGCACATCTCAACCTAGTGCAACCCATAACACATGGGATTGGGGCCATGCGGCACAAGCACAACCACAACAAATGGTGAACCGCAACGTGCCGCCACAGTATGCCCAGCAACCACAACAGGGGCGATTGGCTAGTTACGAACATTCTTCACCTCCTATGACACAGCCACAGCAACACACCAATTGGGACATAAATCAACATCAGCCACAGGTGCGCTTCCTTGATTTCTCCGATTACTGTGTCTTCAATTGTTTGGCTTATCAAAACAAAAGCAAGATATTTATCCAATGTGTTGCAGTTTTTTCCCTCCCTTCAGTGTAAAAACAAAGGAAATAGTTACATTATTACATCATCTTCAAAACTGATTGCAAAAAAATGTGTCCAGCAGTCTTAAAATTCGGAAAATGTGCTTGAATTTTTCTCACCTCGGAAAAGTTAGGAATTATGCTTGAAATTTGTATTAAACACCATTTGATGATTGAATTTCCTAGACACCCTGTTTTTGTAATTTCACATAGCTACTTTCCACTGTTCTTAAACTTCTAGTGAGGCATATTTACTGAATTGTGTTTGTATTTTGTAGCCTGAAGCAGTTCATCGCAGTTTCAGCGATGTCTGGAATTGGGGCGGAGAAAGCGAAAGCACTGGTAATATTGACAGTACTCCATCTGTCATGGGTCAGCAGGCGTCCATGGACATGAGCCAGCAGTACAGACAAGTGCCCGATGGACAGGATCAAGGGGGCAGCCAATATTCAAATTGGAACCAAAATCAGCAGGTGCAGTATGACTGGTCTCAAACTGCATCACAACATTTTCCTCAAGGATATCAAAATTCAAGCCTAACACAGCCTCAGCCATCCTGGGATTATTCGGCGGCGGCGCCTGGAGCATACGCAACGGCAAATTCCAATAATTTACCAAATTATGACTTGACCAATACCAATACCCAGCCAGACCAAATTGGAGCTGACTTGGAAGTTCAGCCCAACATAGACGTTTCAAATGACGTTTTTCAGCCGGATGTTCAAGCCTCCGTTTCTGAAACAAATCTTAACTCTGCTCATGAAAATTTGCTTCCTGATTTGACAGCACATTGTGCTGGCGAGGAAAATGTAAGTTGTCCAAAATTCATCGAAAATAGCTGTGATGGCACTGTGGCCACATTTTTTCAGTGTGGTGAAGAGAATGAAGAGCAGCAGGATCAGGATAAGAAAGTGCAAATTAAGGATTCTGTATCGCCTGATGAACTTTCTGCTTCAAGTCCAGATGCAGAAGAGGATCTTACGAAAGAAGAAATTAAACAGGATGCACCCCCTGAGCTGGAATCCCTTGGACCCAATCCTGTGTGGGGCCGTGCCCCTTACCTGCGCTGTGATTCTTGGTTCAGCAATTCCAGTCTGATGACCTATAACCAATCTACCACTGGCTCCCAGGAACTCATCAGTGGATCGTTTTTTGGAGAAGATGGTCCTGTCAGCATGGGTTCGGTAGGCGGCTTGTGCCAGTCTGTGGATGATATGCACCTGTCTTCAACGCAGTCATTGCCATATCAGTTGCAACAACACCCACATCATTTGAGGCCCATGCAACAGACGTTAGGAAGCCGCGGTTTGCACAGGCGGCGCAGTAGTGTTGAAGAGCAGATTCTTTCGCTGCCTTTACCTCCTTCGGAGAAGGTGGATGTTATTTCTGTTCCGAATGAGGCTAGGCGGGCTTCGCTTCCTATTGCCGTTTTACCCAACCAGGAAATTGTAACTGAAAATCTAGCATCGGCAACGTCATGCGAGAGTTCCGAAGACAACACCAATGCATTGAATGGGATTCATGATAATTTAGATCTTCTTTCACAAGATGTTAAGCTAGCTGATCAGGTGAGTGTTTGCATAATGTTTTATGTTGAATGTGTTAATATGTACAGTAGTTAGTATTCTGTCCGTCCATTTTATAAGTGTGCTGTGCTTATTTGCCTTGGGGGAGATTGTTACGACTGCACTGTTATCTCTGAAAAAATTCTGCACCTAGCTTAAATTTGTTTAAAAGGATTTTAGAATATATAGATCATTTCGCAATATTTGTATGTTTCAGAACCCATGTACTATTTTGCTTGAAAAAGTCCAAACATATTTATAACAATAGCTATTATTAAACATACACTTTTTAAATGCAATTTGCAGATCCAAATCGATAGCATTCAGGAATCTGGATTTAATCAAGAAATTGCAACCAATTTGGAAGTGCCTCCAAATAGCACCGAAGCTCCCTCTATTGCTGTCAAGAATGGAAGCCAACCAGCGTATGTTCCATTAACCGAAAATGTTGAAGTGGTACAGGCGAATGCGAAAAACACCGACCCTCAGTCTAGCAATGGAACTACCGCCGTTGGAAGCTACAAATTACCAGGATGGTCCCGTGAGGCATCTGCGTTTCAACCTCCGCCATCCAGATCGGCGAACGTGACACCCGTAATCCAGAGGGAAGCTCCTGACCAACTTCGAGATGAGCCAAATGCTCGGAGCGCCAATCTAGCTGACTTGCCTTTGGAAATTGTAAAGCCAGAACCAGAAAGCGCAAATCTAGAAACTGTCCCCGACAATGTGGAACGACCGCTTGATACGGATGGTGAAGAAGTTGTAAAGGTATGCTGTCTTACTTGTATATTTGTACGGTTGTCAAATGGTTTGGAAAATTGTGAAAATCATTAGTACATGTAGTTTTAATTTCAAAAACGCTGTCCTAGTTATTATTTGTGCAGTTGTTGAAGGACAGTTACTTCTTTTGTTACCTATTCAAAAGCAAAATTGGTTGAATATTTTAAATTATAGTTTGGCCGCACTTCATAATAATTGTTTCTTGTTTTGTATTTCCTAGAAGTCTTCCCCTAATCGATCGCCGTTGCACTCAAGCTTTGCACGTCAGCATCTCCGAGATGTTCAGAATAGTTCTCCAGCAGCCTCACTGTGGGAAAATCCAGAGTTGACTCAGGTAGATCACATAATCGTCATTTCAAGCTTCTTATCAAATCATGTCGGCTTTGTGGAAGTAATAATGCATTGATGCTTTTTAGGATTTTGGCGTTAAACTTGCCCCGGCTGTCCTGTCTGCATCATCCCAGCCAAGCCAACAACAGGGAGTTTTGGTTGTGCCACAGCTGGAGAACCTCTTGGACAACCCATTGGGTGTTTCTCAACCAACTCCTCAAGCAATGAAACACAAAACCGCAGCTGCACCTTCCAAAGTGGCTGCTGGCGATAAGTCGGAATTGCCAGTTCAAAGAGTCCAAAATGTGTCTAAGGATAGCCGAGAAGTGCCGGCACCAGTCGGCGCATCACCTCCTGTAGCTTCCCCTTTAGACTTGTCGAGCAGGGCTGCACCACAGGGTTGGTCCGCTGCCGATGAAGACAATGTTAGAAATGTGCAACCGCGGCTACCTGCGGCAACCCAGGTCAACCCTGGGCCATCCTTTCCTCCTCTTCAAAGTAGCCGGCCTGAGGAAGTAGACAGGCGACTTTATGGTGCAAATCATGCACCCAACGATTTAGATAGAGGTTAGTGCTGTAAATATTTCCTTGTCTTGTGATAACAATGCATACCTCTGGAAAATATTTTAAACATATTTCTTATGAATTCTTCTTTAGCCTCAAATTGCCCCAGTTGTAATTCCAAATAAATAATATTTTCTATGACTTGGATTTCTCCAAATTTGACAAAATTGGTTACGATTTAACATGGTTCTTAAAATGTCTCCTTGTGAATCACTTGATTAAATTCAGTATCACAATTTTGAATTTTAGATGGCAATCCTCTCTCGCGAAGCAATTCTGGCGATGATGGAGGCAGGACTTGGAATGATCGACGACGATATTCAGTGGACAGGGATGACGACTATGACCAGCGAAACAGAAGACGCGATTACATACCTCCAGATCCGAGGGAAGACAGGGGGCGGAACTATAACTATCGCGATCGAGATTACGATAGAGACAGGGAGAGGCCCCCAATCAATGATCCTTATTATCAACCTCGTTATGATGCAGCGCCAGAAAGGGATCGTTCGAGGCCTTCAAGCAGATCATCTGCTCAAGAATTTGATTCGACCAGGCGTGAACGACATTATGACAGGGGAGGAGGTCGATACCCGGCACAAGATGACCCTAGGAGACCTGTGGAACCACCTCGTCCTTCGTCCCGTGGTGGATATGAATCCGATCAAGGCAGTGGACGATATGCTCACTCAGGTTATGAAGCTTGGGACGAATACTACCAAAGGGATCCGAGAGATCCCCGCTATGCAGGTAAACAAGTTACTCACGTGGCAGGGTTTTGTGTACTAGGGTTGATTAAGTAATATCCTACTGAATATGTTTTCCTTTTTGTCGTGTTTCTTTAGCATACCAGGCTGACTATTACAGGCAACCCAGAGACCGCTATGACCCAAGGTATGCTCAACAGCCCCAGCAGCAACATCAACCGTATTATGGCGCAAGTCAGTATAATTATGGATATTATGCCGAACTATATGGAAGCGACCCGAGATACAGAGCATATTATGACGCAATGGCCAAGAATTATTACTGGCAGTATGGCAACCAATACGGTTACGACGATTATGATCGCCGCAGCGTGCATTCCGGGCGCAGTTCTGTAACTGATGATTCTCAAAAAGGAAGGTTAGTTAGTGTTCATCTTTTCATGCTTGAAGCGCCACTAGAAATCGGTAAAACGTATTTTTCTATGTCCATTTGAATTTGCCAAACGTTGTTTTTATCCACTCTTAAATAGTCACAATATGCATGTATTGTGATTTGAGACCCTCAATATTCTATAATTGTAATGTGACTGTTGATTTTATTCATTTGTATCGTTTTTTGTATATAAGTTTGGTTTTGAAAATGAATGGTGGTGTGTTAATGGAAACCTCTTCTTAACTTGTATTCCAGCGAGCGTTTCGCAAATGCATTTCATCAGGAAAACCGACCTTTAGAATCGAACCAATCTGTCAATGAACTGTCTTCCATCTACCCCCAACAAGAAGGTTTGTATTACCCGCAAAGTGTAGAACTTTCCGACTACCCAGAGCACGTACCACTCGGTAAGCAACTAAATTTTTGGCCTGGGATCACCTTGACTGCTGTATGTTAATTCATGTGAAACTGAATTGTTTATTTTTAAATTTCAGGATCTGAGAGTGTGTCTACCTCACCTCCACAACGCTTGACCCCTGCAAAATTCTCGACTCCTCACTTGCGGGCCACGTTTGCACCTTGTGGGCAGTTGGTCGTTTTGCCACCAAACAGTATTATGGATGGTCAGATTCCTACTATAGAAGTCTGTGATGTTCATGCCGTACTTGCTAACGATCCTCTGGCACAGGAATTAAACAGCTTCCCCAGCCCTCTGATTCGGTGAGATACATTTTCTATTCAACAGTTTTGTTTGTTTGCAGTTTTAGTGTTTTGTAATTGACAATTTTTAATTTTGCAAATGTATTTTTAGAGGTGAAACTCACAAGAATGATGTGATTCAGTATTGCCAGCAAAAGGCACGCAAAGCCAAGGAGAACGTTGATCTTCCAGACCGCAGTTCGTGTGTCTTAATCTGGGAACTGCTTATGCTTCTCATTAGGCAGAATGGGGTAAGAGAAATTCTACCTCAATGTAGACAGCTAAGTGTCATGAAATGACAACGTTTATGATTTAAAACTGGTCTTTATGCCTTAGGTTGTTGTTGGCACGGACATTGCTGAACTACTTTTGCAAGATCAAAATCTGTCTACTGGCGGAGAGGCTCAACTTTCGGAGAAAAGTGACGCAACCGTTGATGATGGGATCGTTGTATCCGAAAACAGCAATTCAGTAAACTGTCAGCAAGCAACAGATGAAGGAAATAACAAGTTCATTGAATTTTTGTTGTTTGGCCACAAGAAGGTAGGTGGATGTTGCCATGTTGATAAATTTGTTTAATTCCAAAAATCCATGCGAACAAAACCAAATCAGTTATTCGCAGGTAAATGTTAAAATAATATTTTTTTGTAAATAACAATCCAGGAATTTTCCCAAATAATTTTCAAAATTCATCAACAATATGATTTTAAATATGGCGTTGCATTTGTTTCTAGGACGCCCTCGAGTGGGCTATGAAGCAAGGCCTTTGGGGACATGCATTATTTTTGGCTTCGAAAATGGAGTCGAGAACATATGCAATGGTGATGACTAGGTAAATACATCTTTTATGTTTACGCTAAAATGCGCTAGGCGTCATTCCAATTTTTTAGTCTTTTTGTCGATGTTTATGAAATATTTAATTATATTTATAGGTTTGCAAATTCGTTGGCCTTCAACGACCCCCTCCAGACGTTGTATCAGTTGATGTCAGGTCGACAACCTGCTGCAGTCACCGTGAGAAAATTTTGAAAATTTGGGTTGTATTGAAACGCTCGTTTATGATTATGACTTTCATTTCATTTCTCGTTTGCCAATGTTGTTTAAAGGCTATTGCAGATGAAAAGTGGGGTGATTGGAGGCCTCATTTAGCCATCATTTTATCTAACAGCACTCAACGGCCAGAGTTGGACAGGCGCAGTGTGGTGACATTGGGGGATACTTTGGGTATGTTAACTCATGCCATTTGCTTCCGTCACCTTTTAGCAATTATCACATTCCTAACGATAGTTTAATAATTAACTTCCTTGATTTCAGCTGCCCACGGTTGTCTCCATGCGGCTCACTTTTGCTATCTGATGGCACAAATGGATTTTGGAAGCTTTGAAAAGAAGTGTAGTAAATTAGTATTAATTGGCTCCAATCACAAGTATGTGCCATTTTGTCGACAAAAGCATTAATCTCGTGAATTGAATTTTATTTGCTGGTGCTAACCGTTTTCTGTAAATTGTAGCTTACCTTTTACCGAGTTTGCGACGACTGAAGCCATCAAGTGCACCGAAGTTTACGAATATGTGCAATCCTTGGCAAATCCACATTTTGTCCTTTCACATTTACAGGTCAGTCGGCACGCTACACTCCTGGACAAATTACTCTGATTTTGTATGGTCGTGAAGTAATGAATTAATTTCCGCCTATCTCTGTCATTTCAGTTTTATAAGTTTATTTATGCCACCCGGCTCGCTGATTACGGGCACCCACTGGAAGCATTGCATTATTGTGAAGTGATAACTCAAGTGATTCAAAAAATGCCGGCGTTGTACGATTATGAGCTTGTGCATCAAGTATATGAGGTGAGTGTCTTTAACGTACTAATAATTACATTTGGAAGACTTGCGGGAAGGAAATTGCATAACCATTTAAGTGAAATTTCTGAATTGTGGATGTAACAGCCAACTTGTAAATGTTCACAAATTCAGAAGTTGTTTTTCAATCTGCATGAATACAGTTTTTGAAGCAATAAATAGCGCCTCGTCAAATGGTAGCGTATTTCCGATGCGACTTTGGCGAACTTTATGTGTTGCCAAAGTTTCTGTAATGAGGTCTTTGCAAATATTAATTTGCAATTTCATGTTAAATGAATCTCGTTTTTGTTATAGCTGGCATATCGACTCAAGTATTATGATCCATATTATACACAAGAAGAGGGTGAAGTTGCTGACTTGGGGGATCCTCTGTGGCTGCGACAGCTGTTGACTGTTCTCCAAGCCTATTCAGTCAGTATATATTTTAGTCTTATCAATGCATTTGAATCGACGGTAACGTTTTTAACAATAAAATGATGCTTTACAGGATGGCTGTGTTGAACCAGTAACAGAGTATACCGAGCAACCAACCACTGACACAATTCCTAGCACTAGTCAGTCCTACGTTGATCCAGTTTCACAGGATCCTGGAACTTATGGTGCTCTCCAAACAAATCCTCCATATCAAACGCAGACATCTTACAGCGGGCAAGATCAGGGATCGCCTTCTTATGCACCGTCATCGCAATTAAGTAGGACTCGACTTTGGCAACTCCACAGGTTACTCACTTCATCTAGAATCTATTTACTTATTTTGAATTTCGTGTTTTTCAGGTTATGCAGATAGTTCACAGCAGTCATCTGTGTATCCAGAATACCAAAATCAGTCGATACCTACTGTGGATGGCAACCTCGGGCAGCAGCAACAGCAGCCTTATGGTCAGTGGTGGTTCTTTGTTGATTGCTAAATTCAGTAAAATCCGCGTAGAGTACGAGTTTTGATTTTTGTCTGAAGAGTGGCGTCATTGGTTTGTTTTGTCGATTTGCAGAAAATTATTATGGGCAAAATGTTACGGCTGCTGCAACTGGGGAATATGGACAAAATGTAATGCAGTCTCCGTATACCGATTATTATGGAATGGCTCCTGGTACTAACAATGGAACTCAGGACTATGGCAGCGATGCTCAAGATGGTCAACCAGTGCTATCCCAAACTGCCAATAATGACTATTACGACATTAGCACTCGAAAAGTAAGTTAATTATTGCATAAGTATTCTTATCCATTGCCGTCCACTTGATTGTAAATAGCAGACGATGGGCACTGACAGCGTGATGCCCCACAAATTATGTACTAAAAATCTGCATGTCTGCGCAACTTATCCAACCACTAATGTTTGCCTCCTAGTTTGCGCTTGACCTAAGAGACCTAATTGAGCTGCATGTTATTTAATGTGTGATACATTCCTGATTTACATAAGGAATTATGCTACAGCATCCTTCACTTGAGTTTTACTTTTCAGTATGGCTTTGCATTGTTTTTCACCAAGATAAATCTAGGATTGAAAATTTGCTATGACTATGCTAAACCTTGGCATGCTTGCACAATTACATATGGAACTTTGCATACTTATTGCACCTTATTGTTTTTGAGCATATAAATACAATATGGTTAAAGCCGGCATTGGTCAGTTGTAAAAATGGAAGTGCCCCATTTTAGCTATTAGTGCATCTAAACGTGGTCTATCAGAATATAGTTTCTCAAACTGTTCTGCTAAATGTTGATAGTAGTTTTACCTGATTACACAATTACCATATTTCATCGATTCTAAAATGCACTTGATTATAAGACGCACATTAATTTCAGTATCATAAATTTCTTAGAATATTTTAAGAAATTTTATGATATGGGGGAACGGGTATTTTAGAATCTATGAAATAGTTGTTTATTTGAAAAACTATCGTTAGCTTAATTGTTATTTCGCAATTCAATATTTGCATCACAAAGTGTGCTGCAGTCTGAAAAAGTTTGAGATCCTATATATTGGAATGCAATTGTTGGTAGGATTTTTTAATTGGAATATGAGAGAAAGGAGTGGAAAACAATATTGAATCGGCTGCTTAGGTTGAAAATAGATGGCATATGTAATGAATATTGTTTTCAAATTAGTTTAAATCAGGCTATTAACCAGTTTATCTAACCAGTATTACATGCATTTCCTGAAATTCTTCATTATGCATACAATACCCAGTGATGACGTCTCTAACGAAATTTTGCTTTACTTTGCTGCATTTCCGATATTTCAATATTAATAATTTTGTCAACTGGTACAAAAGAATATTTTTTGAAAAACTGATTACACCTATGTATACCTCGCTATAACGGCCTTTTTTTAATTATGGTACTTTTTCTATTTAAGGTCCACAATGTTTCGTTATACAGCCAAAAAATGCTGTACTGTTAGCATTTTTTTAATCAAAATAATTGATTCATTGTACGGCTTTTCGCTTTATGGCCAACTTTTTCCGGAACGTATCTAGGCCGTAAAGCGAGGTGTGGGTGTATAGTCATTATTTGCGAGTTTTATAAATTTCAAGTTAAAGTACTGTACTTATGATATTAACGTGTACCAAGTATAGTTAGTAATTGTATATACTGCAAATTTTCGTTATACTGGGTATTGCAAACTGTTTAGTAAATTAAATAATGAAGCATTTACCCCAGTTCATTGAGAGCCACCTGATATTCTAATGAATCTGTACTTCTAGGTGCATTTTAATTTAGTTATGGATGATTTTCCGTTTGAAAATGTGCAGTGATCGAAAATTTCTGTGGGGCATTCAATTCAGCACACTCTGTTGGTGTATGGGCCATCAACATGTTCTTATCCTATTATTCCAGAATGGATCATGTTGGAAATTCCATGCTAAAGGTACCTACACCACCAGGGTATTCTGACCAAAATTTAGGAACTTTTAAAAATATATGCATTTCACTGGATATTGGAAGTAAAATCAGCTTAGCTGGAACAAATATTTTTCTTAAAAGTTTTGATCAGCCGCAGAACTAAAATAAAGGCTCGTGAATAACATTCATCCAGTGGGGCACCATTTACCCCTTGTGTTTAATTTGCTTTTGATTGGGCCCGGTGCCTAGTGTTGGTGGTGATGGTTTGCATTAACACTTGCTTTATTTCCCTCTTCCCCGTTCCGCTATTTCCTTGCCACATCCTCTTCTGTTCCTTCTTTGTGTGCCTTAACATTTGACTCTCGGCAATGGATGCTACCCAACTCGTGAGGATGAGGACGAAGCTTTGAACTGCTGGGACTCGCTCATAAAACCGCCCATACCTCTGCTTAAGGGCTTCAACGAAAAAAGCATTCCTAAAGCTCGTTTAAAGGATGAGCAGACCGACAATAAGTCTGGGACACGAGGTAGTGGCACAGCTCAATCGCTCTTATCTAAAATGCGATGCAAGAGAAACCTAGTGTTTGGAGGGACGTTTCCCATCGATATCCCATTACGGTATCTAGATTCTCAGACTTCAAAAAGTGGAAAGCCACTTAAGAATACTGCGTCTTCGGTGAATCAAGAAGGAAAGAAGGGCATGAGAGATGATCCAGTATTATCATCGCGTGTGCCACATCCGGATGGAAGTCGAAAGAGTACGTCAGGGAATCTGCAAGTGTGTCCACCAGTTCTCTGTGGAACCTTTCCTGTGGATGGACCATGTTGTTCAAACGCTAATTTGTGTTCGGAGCATGCGAAACAGAAGCTGGAAATCGACAGCGTTGTTGATGAACAGGAAAAAGAGGCTTCGAAAAGGGAAAAGATAAGCACGAAATTTGAGAATCCAAAGGATGACAGCCTGTGGAATCACTTGCCACTAGTAGGGTCGAAGATTCATCTCCACAAGGATTAGTTTGCACATTATGTTACGATTCTGCTGTGCCTAATTTCTTGTAGAATTGCAGTTTATGTGCCTTGATACTTTTTTGTGTTTAAAATTGTGGCCTTTTGTTTTTTAAATTATGGTGGCTTTAAAGCGTATTAGTTCTCTCTCATATTGTATCAGAGATTGCCAAAGATGTTTTAGGAAGCTTGGGGCTGTCGTGTGGATTCTCGGTGTATCGAGGCAAAATTTCTGACATATAGCGGAAATCAAAATGCCGCTCGATTGTCCCAAACATGAAGTGTGGAATGGTTATTTTAATTCTCTCCATCATCAATTGGATATACGTGCTTAATACTAGGACAACCCTGGTTTTAATATTATAACAACGTTCCAGATGCATTTGTAAACGTTTCGGTAACGTTCCGTGCTGTGATACCAGTAAATGTAACGTTCGGTGAAGGGTTTGAAGAAGCGAAAACGTTAAGATACAATAATAAATCCTAGGGGGTCTTAGTATCAAGCTAATGGTTCTTCTGCAATTTAAATCTACAAATATTGAATTTGTAGATGGAAATGTACATAAACGTGCATTGGTTACATCTCAGTATTTGTAAAAATACGACTGCCAGTAAAGTTTACCAGAATGTGTTTCATGACCATTAAGAGGAGCAAACTATTAAACATTCGATGATTGTTTTGCTGCTTAAAGCTACGGTTGCTATGACATCATAGCGATGATTTCATGTTTAATATGTTTTGTATCGTTAGTTTATTTTCCTAAATCCTGATTGAAACTTTTTAACCTTATTGCAAATCTTAAAATCAAAAATGCTTCAACCTTATACGAAACTTAACTAAAGTTCTTGGGACTTGTCACCAATATTTTAAGATGGCGCCATGTACATGAATATCTTAGAAAATCTTACTTGTTTCTATGTTGTCAGTTAGTCTCTTATGACCACAGGGAAGCTTGCAGTATTTTTGCATACAGTTAACCAGTAACTGTAGCTTGTTATAGAAATCATTTATGTTAAACAAGTTCGTATAGACCATCGTTTTTGATGATTAGACAACATAAAGGTATTGAATCTCAAAGAAAAGTTATTGCATTTCATCTTGCGTTATAGTAGTGCCTTTGTTATTTAAGTGCCTGTTATACTGTACGAGAACATCTAACTTTGGGATATTTTAGTTAATTTATGAAGGCTTTGGCTTGATTGAGTTTTTTTGTTGTAAGTTGTTATTTAAATACTGGTTTATAAATTATTTATTTAAAACTTTTTGGCTGAAAAATGTGGACTCTCTATATCTTCCATTTTGATTGAGCATTGCAATATGTGCACTATTTGTTTTCATTGAAATGTTTTGTCTTTGCAGAATTCTTTGCCGTCTTCTCCCTCTTTGACCACTGCCCCTTCCTTGAAATCAGCGCCGCCCGGAGAACAGCCCATACCCAGGAAAAACTCGGGCAGCCGAGCTCCCCCGGAAAAGCCGAAAACCAAAAAAGGAAACGAGAAAGGAAAACCTAAACAGGTAAAGGCCTTTTTATATTTAATGCTACCTCAATGGTGCTTTTCATTATTAGCTATTACAAGACACGTAATTTTCGCGAATTTTTCAGGGTGGTAGCTGGTTAGGAGGAATATTCAGTAAATTTTCCCTGAAACCGCAAAATCAAATGATATTGCCGGATGATAAGAATCCAACGGTAAGATTGGTTACTTTTATTTTGTTATTGTAGCACTTTAAGAATCTTTAAAATGGATTTGCACAGTGTGAAAGATACATGGATATTTACTTAATTTTTCCTCCTTGAACGGTGAACCATTCAATAAATAGCCTTGGTACAAAAAAAAAAGATAAAAATCGAGAGTTTAGCATTTAATGGTGAAGCAAATTAACTTGTTACTGCAATATTCCTAACTAAATTAAATGCCCGATATCTCTACTTCGGTTTTTGTTACAGGTTTACTAAAGAAAAGTGCTAGATAACCTTAGATAAGAAAGAAAAAATTTTGTACATTTTTTCAAATAGCAGAATTCGTGTTATTTTTAACTTATTTTGGAGATGCTTAAAAAGTCTTTATGGCATTTATATTATTAATTGCTTATTTAATTTCAGTTGGTTTGGGATGCCAGTGGAGAAAAATGGATAAACACTGATGGTGATGAAGAAGACGAAACTGTGGGCCCAATTGCCCCTCCAAAAGATTTCGATTTGTCACCGAGTAAGTTATTCCATCTTGTCACAGATTGCATCAAATTTTGTTTACCTTAAGATACGATGGAAACTGATTTTAATAAGAAAAGAAAAGACAATGAAAATGCTAGCTAATGGCAGTAGCATTTTTACAGCATTGATTTTACAGCCCGAGAGCGTTTTCATTAGTTTCGTATAATCTTAATTCAGCATTCTTTTTCATTTCCTCTACGTTTTTGCTACACTTCCGATGGTTTCGCTAACAATACTTTTTATTGTTTTGGTTGCCCTGGACTTTACTTCAATCGACTGTTACTAAGACCACTATCGCCTTTACCTTTTCTACGACTAGCGTTTAGGTTTATTGATTTTGCTAATGGAGTCTTTAGCTTATGCACTACCTTACATTATGCATGTCATGGCCCCAGGCAACTTAGATTGAAACTAGCGTTTCCTTTAATTGCATCTACATGTAGCAGGTGGTGTGCCTTAATGCTAGTTTTCATTAACTGCTACCGTGTTGCTTGGTGACACGGAATCATGTATTGCGGTCAACCGTGAAATGCTTTTGATTGCTTTTAGGGGGCTTTCCATCAAATGTTTGCGCGCCACATTCGATCAAAGGCATAGTATGGTCTCCTACAAAGTTTACTCAACATTTACCCATAACTATAATTGCAAATAACTTTACTAGCGTTATTAATTGATAAAAACCGGCTTCATTCATTTTAAGTTTTTAACTGTTTAATTGCACATTTTGCCATTCTAAAGCTTTCAGCGATTTTGGGATTTTGGCTTGTTTTTTAAATATTTTTTTGTTTATTTAAGGTCCGAGGCCAGCAACTTTGGGAGCACCTTCTCCGGCCAAAGGGAATTTGCCACCGACTGCCGCAGCACCCCCTACAGAAAACCGCTTTAAGCTTCAACAAGGCCGAGGTTCGTGTCTGCTTTACATTCTTTTGACAGCTTTCGTTGCAGAAAATGAGGGTAATGCATTTTCAAATTTCATCTTTTACTTATAGTTGGTATGCGCCAGAATTATGTGGATGTGTTAGGGGGCAACACTGTTCCTGTTGCATCTAATGCCATGTCCATGGGGTTGTTTCCAAACCAAGGAACTCAACAACAGACTCCTCAGTTCTTTATTCCTGCACCAGGTCAGCATCATGTCCTTGATAATTATTAAATTTCTAGTTAGTGTTGATATTGGAAAACGTTGAAAAACAAGTGAAATGCGGTTGTATGAATGAAAAGTGATATACGCTTCATACCCTTATTTGCATTTTTTAATTTCTCCAATTCAAGTCAATTTTAGTTTTAATTTTGCCAATTTAAAAAATAATTTAGCACATCTTGCAAAATGCAAAAGGAAATCCGATGAAAAGTTATTATTTCAAATTGTTCCGAGTTTCCACGAGTTCAGAGTTTTGTGATTTGTTCATCCGACTTAGCAAGGTGGTTGAAATAGTTAAGCTGCTAACAACCTGGAGCGCTCCACCAGTTGGAGATGAAAGGGGTGTTTATGTCGTATTTATTGCCTTTTCTCTGATCTTAAGGACAAGGTGCTCGTTACGTTGTTTTTAATCTGGCATTGCGCTGTGTCAATTTCCACACGGGCGTTTAACGATCCCATTCACATCCGGTGTAAAAAAAACTGGGTCGATCGAGCATTGGGTCCAAACCTCAGCCGTTTGTTTGATCCATCAGACCGATTAATGAGCGTTCCATCACTGGCCAACGGATATTGTTAGACGTATTTGGCCAAGTAATCCTCCTTAGCAGAGTTGTTTTCGTCATGCGATAGCTGCGGTCGGGATTGCACGTTTGAAACAAGATTCAGGTTGACTACTAACATGGTTTACAGTTTGTCGTAACAGTTTACTTTAACGAAGACTTTGGTGCGATTTTGATTCTAACATAGCGGGGCTTCTTAATGAGATGAAATCGGAGCAAGCGAGGAAAGATTTAATTAGCTCAGGACAGCACTCAGATGGCAACACCTTTTTTTCTGATTATTGATATAGAATAGAGTTCAATAGCACTGCATATCACCTCACTGGGAAATTTCCAATTCTTTCACGCTGATATCACCCTGGTATTTTGAAATTTTTCATTTATAACAAAAGAGCTGAGTTAAAGCTCATTTCATGATTTCTTGATTACCTTAGTACTGGTACCACCTTGATTACTGGAATGTGCCTATTAATTCATGTATCAAAGCGTTTGTAGGCATTTGAGCCATTGGGCCGATTAATGCGCGTTTCTCTGGCACAAGGCCGTATATGTGATCACATTTCGTACGGGGGGGGGGGGGGGGGCGC
>JAQGAE010001241.1:0-24642 GCA_034696685.1 Julus scandinavius
CATTTGAAATTTTGAATAGCAGTCGGGAAAAAAGATTTGAGTCCTGTAGTGACTTAAAGAATTATTAAAAAATAATTGGGGGGAAGGGGGGGGGGGTAATCGGCGGGTTGTGACATCATTATGGATGGGGTGTAGTGAAATTTATGACAATTGTGACAAAGGGGTGGGGGGGGGGGTGTTTAAAAAGAGGCAAAATAGTGGGACATAATTTATGGATCACCCCTAAAAGGGCAGCATGCTTCATTCATTCATGTAAATGTGGTATGAGAGGAAGTTGGTAAAACGAAGGCCCTGACTCTTTAGGTTTCCATTAGGATTAATTAATCTAACCACTGCATCGCCAAGGGATCCCAGAAAATAGTTTCTCCTCTCTTATCCTACATCGCGGTGATAAATTTACAATTTATGCTGTTACATGCGCATTACATTGACTAGCCAAAAGCAAGTAATAGACAACTATAAAATTAGGGCATTAAATTCTCGTTCGTGATATATTATTGATGATCCAGTATTTCCCATAAAGGGAAAAACAAAAATATCCATCCTCCCACGCAATGTCAGTTTGCGTTGGCGGTACGACAACACATAAAAGCTAGACATGGGCCTCAGT
This sequence comes from Julus scandinavius, assembly GCA_034696685.1. NCBI lineage: Eukaryota > Metazoa > Arthropoda > Diplopoda > Julida > Julidae > Julus > Julus scandinavius. The sequence goes on from JAQGAE010001241.1 coordinate 611, forward strand.
AGAGTTCCGATTAAAATATACTGAATCTGACCCGTGGTTTTTCCGAAGTCAATGACATGAGTTTTCCGCCTCCGTACATTCCGATATTCATGAACATGGAAAATCAACCGGTGAAGCAAATAACGTATATATGCCATGCGATGCATATGGAATTATTCAAAGCATAACTGCTATAATCTAAGTGAAATCCATCTCAAAATCAATATTATTTCTTTCACAAACTTGGATGTTCAATTGCAAAGACATGTACCGGTAGTGGTTTACTCCAATGCATTTTCCAAGACGTCACAATTTCTTTTAAATAGAGGAAATTGCCAAAAACAAACTAAAAATACCAAGAAAATACTAGACAATCTCACAAGATTAGAGAGGGTTTAAATATTTCATCCTGCAACATTACTGGCCACCATTCAAATACAACATTGCAATGATATTGTGCTTAGAATAATAGACGTCATCCCAACAGAGATGATATTATTGTTAGCTAAAATTAATATTGTCCGTATTTTATAGGAACACCGCATTTGATCTGATGCGTGACTGCGGGGCATTCTTGACCACCAGTGAGAGTATCACCATCAACCTGCTACAAGACACTACTCATCCTAAATTTAAGTTAGTCAAAAAGCACATTCAAGAATCGGCTCCTGACACTGGTATTTAAAGTACATGTGCTTCACTGTTCTGTGCAGGTATGACTTATATAAGTGTTATTATCTCGAAAATCTCTCCTACTGCAAAATTATACTTTAAAATACACACTCTTTCGGCATTGTGTTTCGGATTTAAAGCCTTCTAAAAAGCTTATTTTTTAAAAATATGTAGGAGTTATTTTCGAATTTTTCACATTGCAGTTATAAAATTTATTGCTTTAATGCAACCGTTGTAGCGTGAAACATTGTTGAAATAAAAATGTTGTAAAATAACCATATGTATAGTTCGATTTCTTGAAGCACATAATTGTTGAAATTTTTTACTAGAATTGAATAAATTCCACGAATGCATGGAAATAGTTTTTTAATTTGCTGATATTCAATTCCTGACAGTGCTTGCCATTATTAGGTCACACAGCAGGACTAGGTTTTACAATAACTGAAAATCATTTGTCACAGAAGCCAATTTGTGTTAACTAAACTCACTTTTGTCTTCGTTGACTTAAAATTTCCTACTACTGTATATCCATTTACCAATTAATTACTACCTCATGTTGTGCAACGTCAGTTGTGAAGTCATGCTCAACAGCCTCAATAACGTTCAACAACCTTCTCAAAAACCTCAATTTGGAATGATGGCACAGGCTACTGGAATTGCACAACGATGCAACCAATATTAATTTAATTACTCAAGAGAATTATGTATCCGGTTCCTGTGTCAAATAACGGAAAATGACACTGAAACCGATTTCTGTTCAATAAAAACTAAAAATATACCAATCTGAAAAATCGAACTTATAAAATACCCCCAGCACCGTGTTGATACTAATTAAAAGGATAAAGATAATTAAGGAAAGCATCAAGAGTATTTACTGCAAGTAAGAGCAATATGTCTACGTTGTCGGCATACACAAGCCTCTTGGTCAGATGTCAGCTATTAATTCAGTCAGATTTAACTGGTTGGTCCTATTATTTGAAATTAAAAAACTTCACGCTTACTCTGCATTTGTGAACTACTTTGAAAGCAGAATTTTCTGCCCAGTTCTGTCGTTTATCGTTGGAAAACTTATTATATATTGTACATGTCATCTATCAAGAATTGTAGCATTGTGCCGCTTTATAAGATGCTCGAATTCCGATTGTACCCAAATATGACGTGTACAACAAAATTTTATACTCACATAGATGTAAAAATTCACTGTTTTTTAAAAGTACAGAAAAACTTATTTGAGTAACGTCAAGACTTAGTGTGAATCAGAACCTATCACTTTCAATGGGTGAAATTTTAAAACACACTCACAGCCAAACAAAAATACATTAAATAAAAATAAAAATTGCTTAAAATAGCTTGATAAATAAGCAATTGAAATTGATTGTCGTTTTTCTCTTTGAAACGGTAGATTTTTTTAAAATTAATTAACAAGTTTGAAAAATGTCCGTTAATGTGCGCAGGTGGCAGCATTGAGACTGAAAATTAACGGACATTTTTCAAACTTGTTTATTAATTTAAAAAGTCTACCGTTTCAAAGTGAAAAACGACGATCAATTTCAATTGCTTATTTATCAAGCTATTTTAAACAAGTTTTATTTTTATTTAATCTCTATTTGTTTGGCTGTGAGTGTGTTTTAAAATTTCACAAATTGAAAGTGATAGGTTCTGATTCACCTTAAATAGATGCTCACCTTTGATGTGAACGATTTACATTTGAAACGACAAATTCTGTTACATTCTATTTTGTTTTCAAAAAATAAATAATAAGTAATGTTTATCCTATATTGTTATTCGAATACTCGTTCATGATGGCCGCTAGGGGGAGTAAGTATACTGACAGGGATAATAGCAAAACCCGCACGAATTTCAAACGTATAATTTCAACCGTAATTCCAACTTTTCAAATAATAATGTAAATTACATGCCAATTTACCTTGCTGGATCATGTCGTGAATTTCGAGTGCTGGTTTCAAAGATGTATAGGTGATCGCCGTCTATAAATAGTTCGTTACACGTCAACAACGTAGAACTTGGAACAGGAATCGGGAACTTGGAATCAGGTTTTCAGTTCGAATAATTTCACGAAATTTAACACAAATTACAATTAACGCATGCATCCGAGTTACTGAAATTTTATACTACGTATAACACAACAAATCTTGGGTGACAGCCAAATATTTCTTCTTGGAATCGCAAAATAAACACATCTTCACCGAGTCGCGACATTTTTTTAAAAAAAGAACTCGGCACTGGAACATTCCAGAACATTCGTCATGTAATCTGCATTCCTATTGGTTGACTGAAACTAAAGGGCCCTCTAGCGTTTTAATTTGTAATAAATGTCAAAATTTAATGATCTTAAATTGTAAAATAATAGTTATGATTGGCCCATATGTTAAATTACAATATAGGAGTTGAAATTGCCATCTTCCCTTACTTTTTCAGTTTAAAAAAAAAAGAAAAAGTCCATGACTACTCAAAATGCAAATTATCATAAGTAAACAGCAAACTTAGCTGTTTAAAATCTAGAATAAGAAAATCAGATATAGGTACTAGATAAGTGTGTGATACGTATGTGAAAGCAAATGCTCGGAACCCTGGGAAAACGAAGTGAACATTGCATAATTTTGAAAAATAGAATTACAGTTGACAGATTTTCTCAAAAATAATTCCATGGCAAGTTATATCACACATTAAATGTCGATTATTATTCCATTTTATTTTCTCAACTGTCAGCTATTTGTGGTTAAAAACAATTAAAATAAGAGATCTATGCTGCTACTTATTTTAGAAGATTTCAAGAATATCTATTTCTCTATGCTTCAAAATTTACAAAATGTGCACACCATAAATCGGCTTATGACATTTGCAATTAATTTGAAATGATTACAGGAAAAGTGTATTAAATTCTACACTGACCTATTAAAAATTCCAAAGAAGAAAAATGTAAAAGACAACCGAAAAAAATATTCCAGTTTCATAATTCGTTTTTATTTCAAATTATCTTTTGACAATTTTGAGATTATTTTACAAGCATGCATCGGCTATCACAGCTTAATTCTTCTGTAATAAAATAACTTTTTACCAATGAATATTGACTTATTACAGTGACGCAAAGCATGTAGGAATAAAAGATAATTAGCTATAAAAGGTACAAGTGAAAAGAGACGAAATGATATTTGGCCACGTTTCGAACAAAAACCAGACGTTGATACACAGATAGTCTGCGCATGATTTAAAATTTTTAATTCGCTGTATTTTATAATAATGGTATAAAAGTGGGAAAAACGCGAAATATACAACACAAAATTAAAATTGTGACTCTTAAAGGGAGAACAAATCCTCGTTAAAAATCAAGATTCACTAAAAACTGATTAAATATCGAAGCAGTGGGATTAACCTTAAGCTTAAATATAAACAAAAAAAATACTCTCTTAAGCTAAAAATTGCTCTGAAAATTCATTGAAAGTCTGCTAAGTCACTTATCTTCATTACCGCTATTCTTGTCTCTCATACTATTAAATAAACGGGACCAGCCCTTTCAATTTTGAAAACTTCGTTGAAAATCAAATGCTGATATGTAAACTGACTGGGGCCGAAAAGGTTTTACCTAAACCCAATTAACAAAAAGCAGTAAAAAAAAAAATTCGTAGTTTAGGCCAAATACGTTTTCAGCCAAAACGCGCATTAAATTCAACGACTGATACAATATTTATGTTGATCCAGATAAAGTGGGATCATGTCGAAATTTGTGGCGTACATCACTTGGCATTCCATTTTCAAAGATTTAGAAAATGGAGAAAACCAAAGATGCATGGAATCGCACTCAATCTTTTTTTTCCGGAATGATCCACAGTGTCTGCGCGAGCATAACTTTACAACTAAAAATCACAATTTGGAAACAGAAGACGCAAATTGCCCGACAAAACCAGGCCAGTCGATTGCCAACTTCCATTACTCACCTCACGGGGTCTTTACTCGTCGGAGGAATCTCCATTGGCATACTGAAGTTCGTGTCCTCCCGAATTTGGGGTTGAAGAACGGCTGTTCTTGTTCCAGCGCTCCTTGTGCTGCTCGCGTCCAAAACCTTCGTCGTAATTCCCACGAGCAATGAACAACTGCTTGAAATGGGGAGTGCAATACAAGACACCCTCGCTCGTTGTGTAATTATCCATTCTGCAATATAAATACGTAAACCTATAAAGCACCCGCAAATGCATCTTCGACGCCACTGCTCCAAATAAAGAAAACCTTTTTGCACGATTGAGAAATTCTTTTCAGATACATAGTTTCACATGTTTAAATTTGCAAACAAGCATCACATACCTCAATATAGCGCTACAGTGGGAACACCGGAAGCAGGTCTTGTGCACCTTGTGCCCGCTTACATCCAACTTCTCCATGCTGTAAACACGCTTACCACATATGTCGCATAATTCACCATTTGTTCCATCGCCAAAATCCTTGGAATCAAACAAAACAAATTAGACAAGGTCCGATGAAAACGCGCATGCATAAATTTCCTGCACCTCTATACCAGTGACATATTTCTATGCAAAGATGTAATCCATGATAGAAAGGTAAAAGTGACCATAGAGAAAAAGAGGCATCTAAAGCTTTATTTCCTCAAGTGCAACTCATTAAATCCAACACCTGATTATGCAACATTCAAAAGAAAACAACTGAAAATCTTGCTCACTTATAACCTGGCACTGCAGTAAAGCTTAAAAAGAACTCAACAAAATAATAGTAATAATAATAATAATTAATAGCAAATGCCATATCAGGGACTTTTACAACCTCTCAACAGTGGCTGGAAACAATCCTAGCTCACCAGACCATTCTTTCATAAGATTCCAACTGCAACAATGCCCCAGACCTTCACTTCTAGATTTGCTGAGGTTTAGTATTGCTAGGGTAGAATAATATATTAGAGCGTACATTGCTGAGAATTCTGCGAGCAAATTTCACATCTTCTCCCTTTGTTGTTTGGCTACTTTCGTCAGAATTCACAAAACGTGTTACAATTATGACTAAATTATCTATGGAAAAAGTATACTTGATAGCTCGAAAGACGAAGAAGCATTTAGTAAACGAGTTTTCCTGAAAGCCAACTAGACTATGCCTTCGCAGTTTACATTGTCAGTAAATCTGTAGTTAATTTTGCCTATGGATATTGAAAATAAAAGGCAAGCTCAATTTAAATGTGCAGTTTGTTTTAAATCCAAGAAATAAAGATACAAGTGAAAGAGTTATTGGAAGTTTCTGAGACCAGGAGGAAGGGCATAGAATTTCATTCAAATAAATGATTTATGATTGTTACCAATATGGTGAATTAGCCCCGTCCCCTTTCTTTGTGAAAATAAATGAATAGTGGCTCAGAAACGTCCATCTTCACTCAACTCATTCCTTCATTTAAGCAACATTGCAAATAATGCACATTTCTCACCACTAGGTGTACCTATGCGAAAATAACACGTTTGGCACATACGGATTACGGCAGAGTACATGTCGAAAGTTTACTGCAGAGTACCAAAGCAAATTTCGTACCCAACATACTAGTTATTTTCAAATAGGCGACCTTTCTCAAACCGCCTGTTACTTTTTATAGCGCGTGCCCTAGGAACTTGGCTGCCGAGTCCAAATCCTGGACGTCTGAGGAGTTTGCAGCACCAGCAGCAGCCTTTAATTGCTCCTGGACAACAAGTTAAACTTTTTTTTTAAACCTAATGAATGCATAAATAGGATAGATTATTACTTCATATATTAATGTGATATGGTAGTAAGAAAACGTCACGCAGATATCGATTAATAGACTTCTAACATATACTGATATAAAAAAATATCTAGGACACAATAGTGTTAGAAACGGGTATCTAGGTGATTCCGAACATTTTCACAAGAGACAAAATAAGAAAAAGGAAAGCAAGAAGAAGAAAAAAAAAATATGGTGCAAATATAAACACTGTAGCCTTCATGGACACACCACTATTTGCCAGTGCCTGATCGGCCTTCTAAACACTGCCGGTTTTAACTATACTTCGACACCACAGTCCAGAGTAAATATTGGAAGGCAATCGGAAAGTTCACGTTTGGCGAGATTCGGAGAAGGAATTTTCGTTTTTTTTTTGCGATTTGATTTCTGGCGCAGCATCCTGGAATTCACTATGCGAAGTGTGCAGTTTTGAGCCATCCTGACCGCTAGCCGGTTTTCGCTTACTCCCACTTAGCGATGAAGCGGTTATTACTACAGAAGAAAAGAGCAGAGAATGGTGCACTTTCAGTCCAAAATACACTGTTCCGGTTGACCGTCGCCTGGTTTGTTACGTTAGTCCTCGTTTGTTCGATGCCAATCGTGGCCATGGCAAGCAAGATCAGTTGCATGCAGACTACACAGAAGCGTACGAACTAAGATCCGATGGGACGAAATGGGCTCCAGAGCTGGCTACTGCTTCTTGTTGTTTAGTTACACTTCCTAATAACATGCAAGAAGCATGTATCACTTGTCATTCAATTAGACACTGCAGGCTTGGCGGCTAATTCGCCGCTGACTAAGAAACATTTGCCAGCATGACAATGAATGCGATGGGCAGCAGTCATGTTAGTGATCACTCTTCAGCTTAAGTAGGCAGTGCATCGATTAATCGGGAGCGCTTTTAATCCACTGCAACGCCATCGTTAGTGCATTTCACAAGCTAGCAAATTTAGTAATAAATTACGTAGAATACTACCACACATTAGCCGATATATCCTCAAGGTGTAACTAAATCCCATACTTTTAAAACTGAACTTATGGATACATAAAATCTAGGTATGAAAGATCTATGGCCAAAACTTGCTTGCATTCATTATTTTATGGTAAAATTTAAACAACCATTCAATTTCGTGCAAAACAGAAATAGAATGAAAAAAATAAAATAATGGTCATTATGATTTGGGGAGACCTGGTATAGCTTCTAAATTAAATATATTTTAAATGTGCCACAGATAACAGCATTTGCAACAAAAAAAATCTGCTTTGGCAGCCAAAATTATAAAACTTGAAAGAAAAGAAATGCAATAACACTAACAATATTTCTTATCTGTTATGTCAGCTAGTTTACAATTTTTAGAATTAAATGTATAGGTTTCAGAATCCCTTAAAGGTAAATGTTTCACCCTTGTTTTGAATTTTTCTACATAGCCATTCAATTATGCAAATTAAACAATCTGTTTAAACTTCCGAAAGTCATTTTGTGACTACTTATTAAAGTTAGCCAGCACAACCCATGAGCAGTATTAGGGCACATGCAAATAGTTTCGGCATGTGCCCTAAACTATAATTTTACCCTGTGAATGTAACATTCGACTTTGATATATCTGTGCGGAATTATGTGTCACAACAACAAAAAAGGCACAAAAATCACACTGCAACTATATATTGTCAGCAATTCCAATCACAGTTCTAATCCTGATGATATGTCGGATACTATTATTATTATTATTATTATTATTACTATTATTTAGTAACTGGCCACAATCATGCCTGCTTTACTTTAGACTACATGGTTAATTCCACAACCGAGCACTACCACTTAATAAACATGCAAACTGAAACACAGCGAATATTTGTAAGCAGTTTAAAGTCTGTCGTCTTAAGCATTTTAATTAGGCAAGGATCAAGTTTTTTCAAGGCGATAATGTGAGAAAGGGCTTCACTTTTTATCAAATGGCACTGTCATGGAATTCAGTTTCCAGTGGACGATGATAAACCTTGTTTTTCTTCTCAAATTCAAATCGGCTTGAAAATTCGTTAGGGTTTATCACCTTTTTAAGACATGACATGCGCAAGTGATATTTTAACGTCGAGTAAAATTTTCATCGACGCACTAAAACTCTCAGATCTGACAGCCTTGCCAACTGAGAATTTCCACCCAGTCTCAAATCAACGTCTTTAATTTCTACTCGCATTCCAAAGCAAGCAAAGACTCAAAGAAAAGTTAAGACAAAAAAGTGTGGTTACTTACAATGAACCTATTGATTTTGGACTTTGGTTTCTCCAATGGCCTATCGCTCTCCTCCTTTAGTGCTTCGAATTTGGCTTTCAGGTTCTTGGCTGTTTCTGGGGAGGATTGCAGAATGTCCTCTTCGGCGTTCTTACGGTTTTCCTTCTCTACCTCGTTCTCCAGATCTTCCCAGTGTTCGAACTTCTCCCTCAAACTCTTTGCCTTGTGAGCCTCGATCAGGAAATCGTCCTCTACCTTGTCGCATGCTCGTACAATGTTGGGATCCCGTGGAAGTTCGGGCTCTGGAGACCCTGTATCCTTGGTGAACTCTCTGGGCGGCGTGATGCGTTTCAAGGGCTTCGGACCTGCAGGAACATCCTCCCGTTCGGCCTGGCTCTCTAGTTCCCGGAACTTGTTCAGCATTTTGCGAGCGGTGTCGGTTACGATGACTTCCTCGCCATTATCGCAGCATCTGACTATGGTCGGATCCCGCATGATTTCGGTATCTGGCGACTCCTCCTTGACTGGTTCCCGTGGTGGTGTGATTGTGAATCGCTTTCGCTCAGGCGTTCCTTGACCATCCTGAAACAAAATAACAGTTTACGGGTTAAGCCAATGGAGGGGAGCATGTCCTTTTACCGATTGATGAACAAGGAACAAGCATATCAACCTGGTAGTTTTCAAAGAACTTGAACTTTGAGGTGAGATCAACTGGCGCCATTATGTCGTCGTCGATTTTATCCGAAGATTTTACAATTTCGCCATCGGTGACGGTTGCCGACTGTTGAAAGCAAATTTCCCGAGTGCGCATGCTAGGTGAGCGCTTCACGTTGCCAGTTGGGGAAGTAGATGTGACAGTCTTCACAGCTGTGGCATCGATCTGTTTGAAAAGGCTGCGTGCATCGTTTGCTGTACCTGGAAAAATTGAAAATTAAAATGTTACAGCATTCTATCTCGCGGCTATTTATTTTCTATTGAACTTAAGATATAAATTCAATGCTTAAAATAAAGATGCCGTACTACATTTCGTAAGCGCTGTAACGTTTCAATGAAGTAGAATAAACAATTTTCAACAGAATCAGAAGTTCAATTCACAATCAACAGTAAATTTCTCACCATGTTCCTTGAATACACTCAAATCTTCTTCCTTTTCCCTTTGAATCTTCTCCACCTTTTCGAATTCATCCTCATTCAGTACATCTCCCTTTTCAAACTTTTCCTTGATGAAACTCGTGCGAGTGTCGCCATTAATGTCCACGGATTCGTAACGAGTGGGCGACTTGCCAGATTCCTCGCATGCACTTTCATACTTTGCTTTCAAGCTTCCTTTTCCCTGAAAAGTACGTTCGATATGATTACTCGTGTCCAAATTCGACAAAACATGAACCGCACGGTTAAAAAATCTTACTTGACAGATTCGCAGGCGCAGTTTGGCTAGCTCATCTTGTCTTTCCCTAGCTCGCTCTTCTTTGGTGGGAGATGTTCCAGACGATTCCCACTGAGTTTTCAATTCGGTCATCCCGCTAAAGACAACCTAATAGAAACGGTGAAGAACATTGAAATTAGATAAAATGCAATGAAACGATAATGTAGAAGGTACAAGATGTGAAAACTGTCAGAAGCAGAAAAAAAAAAAAAAAAACCACGAAGCCAACCAAAGGATAAAAGACGTGACTGAAGTGTCCAAATATTAGAATGGTGTCTGCCAATAACAATGGTTTAAGAGTGAACGAGTACATCTTAAAATATTTTTTAAAATACTGAGCGCTATCTTGCCACAAAATTTAAGGAGGCAAATTTGCCAGTACTTTGCAACGACATGATTTGCGTGCAATTTTTTTCAGCAACTGTGCTGTCTAAGAACATTAATTGAAACACACCCTGTTCCCAATATAAATTTACGTTAAAACAGCATTATACGAGATTCAAGCATTGGCTAGGATTCTTAAGAAATTGGTGGACACCATTATGTGTAGAAAGTATACAACATTACAGAAAAAAAAAACTTATAAAGCATACAAAGAACGGAACATGTTTGACCAACAAATAAAGAAACACAATGTGGCCTAAAACATACACAACCAAAGGAAACAAAGTGAAAATAAAGTGAAGACCAAATTGCCAGCTTGGAATGGAAAGTGTATATACCCAACCAGAGTCGGATGAATAGAGGGTACAAGAAGAATATTTGGAATCTGAAGGGTTCTTGGCACTTACTTCCTCCTCATGGACTTTACTCTCTATCTCGATTTGCAAGGGCTTTAGGGATAAGAGAGAATGCATGTCAGTAAAGTCGCTAATTGGCTGGCGGCGCAAAAGACTGATGGATGGACAGCATCTGGCATAGTGACACTAATAGCTACTTTGCACTCACTTCCATAAATCACACTTATTTAGAATTCAACAACCGCACAATGACTTTCGGAATCAAAGTAAAGTTTTCTCTATTACCTTTTCTTTCTTTCTTGATTCCCGGCTCATGTCAGGGCTGTCATCGCCATTCTCCTCATCACTTGAAGATGAATCGTCTTGATGGTGACCATTTTCAGGCGATTCTAAACCTTGGAATCTATTGACGATACAAGATGGGCATGTAATAGGTATTACCCACATTAAATGTCATTTCAATGATTTGCATATTTTATGCTCTTACTTAGCCATTTTGCTGACGATGCTCTCTGAGCGACGTACATGAACGGATTCGAGTGATGTGTCATGTCCGTTCTCGTTTTCGGCTCCTTCAAATCGAGATTTAATGTTCTTCAGGCTTGGAATTTCATTTAGACCATAATCTGGCTTATCGGCAGCTACAAATGAGAAAAAAGCACTATTTTAACATTTTGATTATTACGAAACAAAGCGAGAATATCACAATTAGCAGTAGTAAGAAAATAAATTCAAATACGGCAGCAACTTCATGGACTTTTTGTCGCAGACATGATACTTCAATTTTTTGTGTGTAAAAATAGCAAACCTGGATTAACATAACATGCACCTCTTATGGCAAGCAGGATGAAAATACAGTAGAATTCAAGAGTGTCGATACATATATGTACCAAAATTTAAATAAACTATAAAGGACTTATTTTAAATTAGCCTTTAGAATGCAAAAATTTGGCCTCGTGCGAAGTAGGCTTGGTCTACATTAACTATGATAATCGAGGTTATACTTTATTATTACCGTATTTTAATTCTTGAACTCAAGTTGACTCAAGTGTGCAAAAATAAATATTTTTTGTGGTTTTTGTAAACAAATGCTGAAAATCATTGCCCTTTGCAAGCATTAATCTTTAATTAAAATGTTCGGTGTTGTAAGAATAGCAACATTAGCATTGCATAAATTCTAGTTCATGTTTAATGAAGCTTAAACAAGTTCAAAAAATCAATTTTTTTTGTTTCTTCAAATAATCTAATACTGGAATCTGCAATATATTTGATAAACGGAATGAATTTCAGCACTTGTAAAATAATTGAGAACGTTTTAGAAATTCCTTATATAGATAAAATTGATTTTAAGTATCATTCTATATGCCATCAGGTTTCTACAATAATTTTAGTACTTTTACAGATTTAACACCCATATCTCTGAAATTTGCAGTTCAAGTTTTATTGATAGTGAACGCCTGGTCCAACAGGTAATGTTAAATAAACTGAGTAAACGTTTGTTGAATTGGACACTGATTGGATTATTATACATGGTTAATCATGATGGAAGGTTAGTTACAAGATCAAAGCTCTTGACCAGATGAGATAAATGAAGTTTTCTCATCTGCTTTTGAAGTTATCACGGATTTCAATGTAGTTCAAACTTCCGGCAACAGGTACATCTACCTGTTGCATAAAGGAACATGTACCAAAAAGGAGCCAAACATCTCACTTCCAGACAGGCTACAAGCCACTTAAAATTCTCTGAGTACACCCTTAATTCAAGTTCCAACTGTAAATTGGACTGGCCAAGCGAGCAATTTTTCACGAGTTAACCACCTTCCACACACTTCACCCAAGCTCACCAGTCACAGGTGAGTTCTCGTAAACCAGTGTAACCTTCAATATTACAACCGCCTTTAAAACTAATTCCAAATGCGTGTCAACAGGAGCACAAACTACTACACTTCCTTGAATTCGCAATTCATTATTTTTGCAATTAGATTTTCGGCCATTGAAAATGAAAAAAAATGAGAAGATGAGAAGGCAAATCTCTGTCTTATTTATTGCAAGGAATAAAAATTGATGTACGTGCTTTTCTTACAAACCATGCCCCGAAGAAAATTTTTACTATAGTTGTATTAGTGGCCCTTGGCCTTTCTCTGCCACGAAAGCCTTTAAATATAGTGGGGTCAGGCAGCAATTAATCTAAACGTTTATACTACATATGTGGTTTTAAATAAAGCAATTTCTTGGACATATAAAAAAATTCGATGTAGGCAACAAACAGGTCATCCATAATACTGTTTAGGATAAGAAGGGGATGTTTGGTTGGATTCAGACCTGTCCTACAAGGAGGGGGAAGCAGGATTGTTTAAAAATTATGTCGTTAAGAATAAATAAAAGTTTTGGGATTTATTGGCCAGGGGAATCTGATATACAAGCAGGGTGAATTAGAACTTTACCTTTGTACTGTCGAAGTTTGCTTTCGAAGTACTTCCAATGAGTGATTTATTAGTTTACTTAGTGATTGTGCAGAACCAAAACTCTCCCAGTTTTTTTAACATTATGCAATGATAACATGTTCTGGGTGGGCGAAATTGGGCAAAACGCCCTATCTTGTCAACACAAAATTTACCATTTTTTTGGAATTTCAATATTTCCTTTTAAAGGCGTCACTCGTCAAGCAACGATTAAGTGGGTTTCAACCCTGAGGACGGTTTGATAGCAAATGGTGGGGAGACTGAAAGTGATTACAGGAGTCAACGTCCAACGTTTCGATTAAGCAAAACAATAGTTTTATGAAATTGTGTTCGAGAAATATGAATAATTCAAATTGTAGATAACGTTCAAAAAGTTCAAATGATAGAAAAAAACAATTTCATGACGAGAGGAATTGTGGACAAGAAAGGTCCTGAAGCAGCTAAAAACAAGATGAATGTGGAAATCCTGATTGTACAACTTTAATTTGGAACTCCAGAGAGAACTGGAAGATTGGTCAACTACCCAAAACGTGGTGACAGATCTGAAACTGAATGAATGCCCACAGAAACTGGAAATGCCTTCAATAAAAAAAAAAAAGAAAAAGGAGGGGCTGTTCTTAGTCACCGTCCAAGAATGCCTTTTTCTCCATTTCCCCCGAAATAGCAGCCATATTTCTCTTAAGTTTAGTGCCAATGACATGTTCTGTCATAAGAAAAACCCGAAATGGAAAACAGTCTCCTATGGTCCCTCGTCCAAAACTCACACTTTGCCCTCTTCTTAAAGTTCGCCTCTAGAACATTTCACTCAGACTAAACGAAGCGCAGCTGCTGGTGTGTTGAAAAACAATTTTTATGAAAGTAAAAAAAAAACCGTACACATATACAGCATTAAAAATCCCTATGATATAAATTTCAAGACTTGAGGCAGTCAGACAGACGACCGGAGCATACCAGAAACTTAAATGGTTTCCAACACAGCAGTAACACTGTTGTCGGTCAATCGCACTGGTTCATGGCCTCACGTTTTTAACCTTGGACGGCTTTTTTTTCTCTTATTATTCAGAAACGACGAGGAAAACGTCCCTTGTCTTCGGGAAACTTTCAGTCGAAATGCCACGGGGTGGGTCAGGATTTGAATATAAACAGAATGTATAATTTGCCTTTGTTTTGCATTTTTCCCTGTGCCTTGTCTCATAACTATAACTAGGAATGGCATTTGCGAAAAATAAATCAAAAAGCCATCTGACAAGAAAGAATAGACAGAAATCCAAGACCACCAAGGATGTCAAAAAACTATTGAAGAGTACATGCAGAGAAAAACTGATGAAATTGAGAAATTAAACTCTAATAAACATCCTGCTGCAGTTCAAAGGAAATTGGAGTTTCCTGGCAGATTTTAAATTTCGGGATATCGCATGCAACGTTAAGGGAAATTGAGTTAGTGACCTTAAATTTTAAAAAGCCTACATGGAACTTTTGAAGAAAACAGTTGCAAAATTAACCTAAATAATGCAATTGTGCATGTTGATCTACAAAATTTGCACGAATTCGCCCCCCTTTAAATACATATTGTATATTGAACACTGGTATATATTATGTCAATATAAGCACAGATGTGGGAGAAACTAAACATTTGGAACACTGTAGAAAAAACAAGTTCGACTTAATGTATCTAAGATCAAGACTGAATGTACTTGTTCTTAAAACCCAAAAACCGATTTTGTATTCATACAGTAGTGACAATCCTAACAACAATTTTTTATCCATGCTGTTGAAGCAACACGGAGGATTTTGTTTCAAAACAACTTGTTGGGAGAATTATTTCCAACAAGATTGGTCAACTTGACCCAACACTTGTTTCTCAACAGATACACAGATTTAACCAAAAAACGTTCAAACATAGTCAAGCCTGTTGCTAACGTTGTTTGGTGATTGACCAGTTCCATGATCGTTTTCCATCTTTGTTGTTCATAAGACGGTATAAAAATCTTTGGAATCTGTAATTTGTATTGTTTTTATGCATCTGCTAGATGAAATATGCAAATTAATACAAGGATGCTTGCTAATGGTTGTCATCGCATGCTTCAAGACAATGGGGAAAAATTCCAAATATTTGTTTGCATTGATGATAACAAATGACTCATTTTAAAACTTACATCCTCCACCCACCTATTGCCAATGAAGAATTCAAGGTATCTAGTTAGCAGTTTCATTTCAACTTAACTGAAACTAGTTGAACAAATATTTCAAAACACTTAAATCCGATTTTGAAATTTCCCCAACAATGTCATCCAGCATTTTTTAACATAAACTTATCACTAACATACCTATCCATGGCAAATGTTCTCTGAAAAATCCAAAGATTCCAACACTAATCCATATCATACTTCGTGCTCATAATCATGTTTGTGCTAAATAACAAATTGTTTGCCACCCAAACCACTTTAAAAAATACATCCACCGAAAACAATCGCCTAACAACCATTACAATAGCATGCCCTGCAATGTTTGGATTTATCTATACAAAAACATGTTAAAACGTTTTGCAATAGCTATTAGAGGTTCCACGAGACTGTATATTAAAATAACAAAATATAGGTCAGTATCACAAAGTTAACGTTGGCGCATACAACGATAACACCAAATTTGGGTAACATCAATACCTAATCAAGAGTTCTCTTATGCAAGCCTTAGTCACTCTTGACGGCCTCAAACAAAAAATATTCCATGACTTTTCAGGAAATTGCTTTCCAAGCCTCACCTACTTCCAGACCCGAATTTAGCACACGGATCCAGATTCGTGTCGTTTGGCTTCCCCTACCCTCCCGCTCATTGGTGATCATGACTCACGCCACCCGAGACCCTGGCCATCCCCTGACCACTGGTCCTATTGAACACCGACTTTTCCCTACCCGGCAAATATAATAATACGTGACCACGGACACAAATGGATTTCTGGATGCAGATTTCGATTGAAATCGCACGGATTGACAGCCCCAAGTGTTACCCTCTCTGCGTATGACTCACTCAACCTGACGTTTGCAGAAAAACAAGGATCCCCTACCCCTAATGCTGCTCCCCTTTCCTTTCCTGCTTTCAGGGAAATGTAGGTTTGGATGCAATAACAGGGACCACCAACAATTCTATCACAGATCCAACGATGTTCCATATGTCACACTTTTCACCGTTTTCACGACTGATTTCGAAATTTTGAGAAAAATTGTACCCACACAAAGAAGAACATATAAAAAACAACCTTGTAACACTGAGAAGGTAGCCTGAGATGGGAAAGTACTCTTGCCACCCATTTTACAATTATCATGAAACTGTACATGGATTGTACAGAAAAACGGTTTTCACAAGCGTTTTTTGAGTCGCACAATAAATGGAAATATAATAAGAAACACGGGTACTATTTTTTTAAAGCAAAACTAGCCTATAAGCCCAACCAATCTATTCCTCGATCAAGGCTTAAGATGCAATTTGGTCCCCAAATACAACGGTTTTCAGAAGCAAATTATGACGCCTCACAATGAACATCACAGAAATAGCACCTGGGGCAGGTGCATTCGGATCTCACCATCAGGATCCTCATCGTCCACAAGCTCGGCGTTGGACAGCGACGATCCAGAGCTGAGTTGTTCCAGCCGGAGTTCCACCTCCTCGATCTGGTCCTCAATCTGCTGAATCTCCAGGTCTTCTTCGCACAAGGGAGATTGGGAAGGCGGCACTGGAGATTCCGGTTCACCCTCACTGCAAGCCGAGTCATTGCCGGCCTCAACCGCCATCAAATTCAGGTCGGAGTCGATCAAATCGACGTTCAGGTCCTCGTCGATCACCACCGGGCGGTAGTCGTCCTCCTCGGCATCGTCGACGTCGACAAGATCGGGCTCCAAGGCCTCCACTTGTTCGTCTTGTTGGTAGGCGCACGGAGATGTCGGAGAGGCACTATCCATTGTCGACAGGACGGGAAACCTGACAGATCTGCGTTCAACCTCTCAGTTCGACAGGCTAGGACGCTGTTGTGCAGGAAAAAGGAGGCGCGTAGGAAACTAGGCGAGCACCAACAAGCAAGCAAGCAAGCACTCACTGGCCTTCCCCTTACTTCACTGTGACATGGTCCAACAACAACTGCAGTTGTTCCCCCTCCGCAACTCACCCCGATTACCCCTCCAGCAGAAAACTCTTGCAAAAAAAAATCAACTCCCCCCTCATAGTGACGTCATCGTTTTCAAACTGTGCATGTGTGTGGCACACGACTAGCCGGCCAATCGGTTGTCCGGTATGGCTGACCAGCTGCGCCGGGTCAGGGAAACCCAAGGGCGAGGAATTTTTCATGGTCGTTGATATCGAATAACACGAGCATTAACCAACATAACCAGTCAGCGAAACCCCTTGACCACCAGCACCATATAACAAATAAAGGGTCAATTTGAAACCGATCTTTTATATACTGAAATATCCCTAGAGCACTCAACGGTGCAAAATTGTTATGGTACTACATTAACTTTTGTAGGTGTAACTTATTTCAAAGATTAGGTAATGCTACATTAATGGTGAGAGATTTTTTGGGAGGATTTTGTTTGAATAAAAACAAATTGTTTTTACTCAATGTCTTTTTGGGGGGGAAACCTCGGAATTTAGCGAATGGGGTGTAAAGCAGCTAGTAAGGGTATAATACAAAAAAAAAAACATTACCCTTATTTTAAGAATTTGTATGAAAATTATCAGCCGTATAAAATATTTTGACACTTATTTAAATATTCGTTGTGCAGTTTTAATATATAATGGCATTTTTTAATTGTGTTTGAGTAATAAATTAGATAAAGCTACTTAAATACTGAGAGAATTTTACCGACGATTTTTTTTCCCATAAAAATATTGTTTTGAATACATAATATGTTTTTCAGGAGGAAACCAGGGAATTTTTCAAAGGTGGTGTACATCAGTTAGTAGAGGTACAATCCAAAATCATTACCCTTAAATTATCGAATATTACATAATCATTACGCATATTTTATAAATTATTATGAAAACTATCAGCATAATGTTTTTTTCACTTTTTTAAAAATTATTCAATTTGTAATTTGCATTCATAGTGAAATTTGAAGAATTTTATCTGAGCTTAGTCATTATGATTCATTGGGAATTACCCCAATGAATCTACAGGGTGATCCATAAGTCTAAACCAGGTTGGGCCCATGTATAAGCATATCAATTTCGGACACTTTGTACATATTAGAACTTTGGAAATGATTTTGCAAACGATACATTGTAACTAGCACATCTTATGATAAAATTAAAGACCATATAACTATTATCACATGAAAGGTCGTTGTAGCTTAACAACTACTTGATTCCTTCACTAATTCAAGACTCGTGCCACGTTCATGTTTTGCTTTTAAAAGTAAAGAAAAAGATCCTTTGTTTATACAAATAACAACCTGTTGTTTTCTTTCAGTTTCAGCAATACTAAAGAAAAAAATACAATTCCATCTTTTACTCAAGCATATAAGTACAGACTTCAGCTATTCATGTACAGTCATGCACAGTGTATAAGAAAAGTAGGAAGTATTACCGTACATTTTAGAAAGTACATATATCCCAACTTTTATGAATTAGAAACATTCCTCAAACAACTTTTGGGGACGTGAGAATGGAATGTGTAGAAATGGAATGAAAAAAAAGACAAGTCGGAATTGTCTTTGAGAACAGAACCTTCAACCTTTAATTGGCCTCCAAAAAGCTATAAAGAAAATACTGGATCCTAGTAGGGGGGAAGTGAACAATGGGTTTCTATTCCTAACTTTAAGTCCCCGAATTAAGTCCATCTCAGTTTATTTGGTAAACTGAACACCAAACCCTTTCTTCTGCATTTTGCATATCATTTCTGCAAACTTCCGATGTATAGGGATGTTGGGCAGACATGGAGATGATGTCAGTCAGCTCTTTCTTGGGAGGTCATTATGAATGCGGAACTTTACTACAAAGTACTTCAGTTTTTCTCGAAATTAGCATTACCTTGAAACCAGCTATCATGACACTTATTTCAACGCACATGATAGCTTTGGATAAATATCATGAACTTCAAAAAAATACGGTCAAGAAGGCCCTATTTTGCTAAGTGTTAAGTGCATTTAATAGATTTGTTTTCCTACAAATGCTACAGTATGTCAAGTTCAGAGAACAACATAGGAAACCCTTTATTTATTTTAAAACAGTTTTAAGTGATTCTTAAGTGCTTGTATACGACGAGGAAGATTGTCCATGCATACATGTATTTTACATCACAAAAAAATACCAAAAGTAAAACTTTTCCTGGTAATTCAAAAAGCTTTTATTGGCTTTCTGTAAATTAATTACCATAAACATAATTACTAAAGATATATTAAGGTACATATTTTTAAAATCAAAATTTTGATAACATGTATCAGATCTGACATGTCTTGATTAGCTAATATTGGTCTGTTTGACCAACCTGTTTAATTGGAAACTAATCTATAATACAAATCACATATAATATACACCATACGTCAAACCAAAAAGGCGAAAATAATATTTAAATAATTTCGTGATATGTTTAATTTCTGTAACTCGCATACAAAAATTGCAAATCTAAATCAAGTCAGTTTTTACATCAGTCCCAAGTTTTTAAAAAAATCAGATATTTCCTTTCAATTCCTCAAATATCAATAGTGAATCCACATTTTTGAGACATAATGGATTTAATATTTAGGGACAAACCTGTACTTGCAGAGGTTCAGTGAGCTTTCCTAAATTTTCATGTGTTACATGCACGACTAAGTTTTCTTTCATTTCTGTCAACAATGGCAGTATTTCTACCAAACAATGCTTGTTTTCTTTAAAAAGCATATGTACATAAACTCCGCCAACTTCCACTTCAATTCACTGGACAATTTTAAAAATACATATACTGGGGTGAAGTTTGTGGCTGAAAACATGCAGTATCTTTCACTTAATTGTGAAACGAACGATTCACCAAACGTGATAATTTTTACTTTTCATATTACAGATTTTTTTCTCCACAATTCGGAATCTTACAAACGTTACCCCCCTTCAATAGTTGCAGAATACAAATCCAAATAACCAAGAAACGTCGACAAATTCGCACAGACTCCCCACTAATTAATATGCCGACGACTGAATCGCAGATTTGCTAAAAGATTAGCAATTTCCTCTTCGAATAAATCCTCTTTGGCTCACAGAGTTTAATCCCATGCAAATAGTATGGCCAAGCGCGACGAATAACAAATAGGAAAATACTACACAATCATTGTATTCTTTTCAAAAAATAAACGTTTTTTTTTTTTTTTTGGATCCTGAAATAATTGGTTACTCGCAGCATACAAAGCAGCTTTCCGTGAAGTTGAATATTTCATCAGAATATTATAAGTTTTTATATTAAAGACTTTCAATAAGACGGTGGACTCTGTGCTCGTATTTGTTTGAAAATTAATTATCACGGATTAAGCATATTCGGGCCGCGCGGAACTGCTTAACGTGTGTTAGAATAAATGAATACACGTATAGTTAAAAATAATAAGTCAGTATTTTTAGAACAGCCAGCGGAAAAAAATGCCCACTAAATGGAGCTTGTCCGCTTTGATCTTGTTTAAATTAATGGTTCTTCCTTGTGGCCAGCCATGAATAAAATATGGGTTGAAACTTATTTGCGAGTAGGAAATGAATTTATCAGCACGACAACCTCGATAATATGCTCTAAGAAGACGATTATGATTTATCAGCCTTATCTTTACTATAATCCTTTAAGCACGTTATAGTGAAATGTCCAGACTTAGCTATTTCCAAAGTAGAACTAACATTAATCTCATTCATAGACGTGTCGTTATGATGTTATGACTTTCCAAGACAAATAATATCAAATTTGACGCAAAAAGCTAGCAGCTGCAGCCGGAAACGCTGATTTCGGGGATGTAAATTGTCGCACGCGCACGAAATTTACTTTCCGGTACATTCATATCCGCTAAAATCAGCATTTCCGGCTGGAGCTACCAGCCTCTCGCGTGAATGAAGCTAATATTGCATTACAGCATTAATTGTTTTACTAAATGTGTTAAAGCCAATTTGGAAATTGGTTTTTGACAAATTTGCTGGACATTATACCACGACAAACTGATTTATTCCTTGTCATGCATTCATTAAGGTGCATGCACATGACAAAAAAATTAAAGCTAATTTAAACAATATAACCAGATTATTTGTTGTATTCAGAATCTTGATTTTCAATTTATATTCTTAATTTATTGATTATAATAGCTTAATTTCTTAGGAATCTAAAATACACGTCAATTGCATAAACCCGAGTTATCCAACATAAACTTTAAAACATACTCAGTATTTAAAGATGGTCATTATTAGTTACCTCATCTCCCCTCCTTAACCACACAAAAATTGTACAATATTAACTTTTTTAAATGCTTAAAATCTGATATTGTGACATTTTGGAAAGGTTCTTTACCGAGGATTCTGTACTAATCGAATACTGGCAAAATAAAAATCAGTTTATTTTGATTTCACAAGTATCGTTCTGGTTTCTGAAAATGTCCAGAAATACAAAAACAGACAAATAGAAATACGTGCCATGGTTTCCTTAATCTGTTTTTAAAGGTCGAACTTCAATATGTAGAGAAAACAACATTTTGCTAGAAACTTTTTTTTCCAGAATCGTGCCAATTAAACCTTATGGATAATCTATAAGCTCGTGACATTTCTGATCAATCATTGATTATCTTGTGGGTGGGTAGAATGACAACCATGATGTCAAGTCTTGATGCAAGGCACTCGTATTTATTGTGAAGCCACTATTTACCAGGCCTGATTATTTTTAAATGTGATTAACAGTCCACTAACCTTTGGCAGACCCTCAGTTCTAGCTGCCAAAGTCATTTGAAACCGAACAGGAAACTCTAGAAATCCAATTCCAAACTGACCTATAGGAGTTCAGTCTGTCATGGAGGGGTCACCCAAGAGGCTTATAAGGTTTCAACCCCAGATTCCCAGCACACGCGCAGTAATTAAGCACTTTCCTCAACTCCCCTATTTAGCTGAATGAAAATGAGGCAAAATCACTTTAGAAAAAAAAAAAAAAATTGGACACAACTTACATAATTTAAGCTCTTCGCAGAATTGGCTCCAAGATTTTGGCATAGTTAAAATTAACACTAGAGATCGGATATCTTCAGCCACGCTTTTGACAATCTGCAACCAGCGTTGAATTTCAGAGTTTTAAATCACGATCACCCGAGCGTGAAACCTGATGTTGAGGCTAGGTTCTGCGTTTTTGCAATCACCACCCAAGTTAATTTCATTAGTGATCTTTTGTTTTGGAAACGACTGAGTACAATTCTCAGCATGGATTTTGTGGAGAGCACTTAAATGTGCGTTTAAAAACAGGTCGCCAGAAGTAAAAATTAGGAAAAATAATCAGATCTGATTGCAACACGTGCGTTATGGTTGGAACGAATAGGTTTTTTTCCAATAAAACAATCGGCCATAACCCGAAACGCCCATCAATGCCAAACTCGAAAAGGATGTTAAGATAAGGCTGAGCGAATAATCGGTTTAACCACATCTGCATTTCTGATTGGGTAAAACAACTGCGAGTTTTCGAGTGAAGCATCACTTTTGCATCATTGATACTTAATACGAGTGAATGGGAATTTGAAGCGAAAAATGAAGCCATACAGCGTTACGGATGTAATTCACAAAAGTTAATCGGATCATGTTTTTCATTTCATAACAGATTCAAAAAATGGACCAATGAGCGCAATTTCATTATTCAAAAAATAAGGAAATGAGTAGCATCAGGTGGAAAATGTGCAAGATAATCGCCATTAATCAATGGTTTGCTATAGATCAAGCTGAAATTGACAAGAAAACTGTTTGCCAAACAACCTTTTCACGCCATACTGCCCATATTCTGAATGAAATACGAGAATACAAACTGCTGATGTTTATTCAAAAGTTCGTGTTTCGATTGTCAGGTGACCTAATACGGACAAATGGTATTGGAGCTGCCCACGTGAAATCCACGTTACAATGTATGTTTGATGAAGAGAAACGGTTTCCCCATTCGCCTTTAAAGACGTGTTTATTTTTCGTTGTTTTACATTTTCCAGACCGGTTCCAAATGGAAAATCGACAGAGGTTTTCTGCGCAATTTTGTTATTCATGGATTGCAACATTAATGAAAATCAAAGATGCAAAACGTGCATTATAAACGTCAACAGCTGCAAGTGCCAAAAAGGTCGACATGTAGGAAATGCAATTATTGGCTGTCTTAAGGTAAAATTCAGTTAGTGACACAACAAGAAAATCAATGTGGTCGATTTACATTCAATTAGAATGGAAATTTCGTAATTTCCATGAACGATCGTTTATGATTCTGTCGCTTTCTTCTTTTGTTTTCCTTACACAATGATTGAATTAATGAACAATGGTAAGCTAAAATACTATTGTCGCAGAAAAAAAATAGGTATATAGCCTTAGCGTAAATGGAATGTAATTGGAATGCAATACTTTGCATATATGGCGTTTCTATGACAATGTAGCCAAAAAAAGGGAATACAGCCACCTACATTTAAGTGTAAGGTAACCTATCATAATATTTCATAAGCAGTTGGGGCCGCCATCTCTTAGCCAACACTGAAACATCCTTAAGGTGAATCACAACCCTATCACTTTCAATGGTTGAAATTTTAAAACACAATTACAGCCAAACAAAAAGAGATTA
>JAQGAE010001242.1:0-24607 GCA_034696685.1 Julus scandinavius
TACATTGTATTCACTTATATGAAGTATTCACTAATAAGAAGAATTTTCTGTTCCCCCTCATATTCGTATAAGTGAGACTCCACTGTAATCGATTCGTCAATCTAAGAATGGCGCGTTAGACTCCGGGCTCGTGTGAAGGCCACCAGAGAACATTTTGAGCACGTTTTATGCTTCATTTTTGTTCCTACACTATTGTTCTATGCGAGTGCCAAATTTCATTTAAATCGAGGCATTTTTCACGAAGTTGTGAATTTGTTTATTGGGTTCTACTTTTTTATGACTCATAGTGTAGCATGTTTTAAGGCCGTGCCAAATTTGGTACTATTTAATGATTAACATTTAAATACCATTATATTTTACCATTATAGTTCTTTTGCTTAAATTTATTTCACATTTAGCCATATTTCTAGGGAAACTCGTTTTCTATAGAACCGAATGTTGGCAAACAGTCATGAATTAAATATATTGTTTGCTCGATTTGGACATTTGGGAGTTTGGAGGGAGACAAATGTCTTCTCCAACCTTATTCCAAATATTTCTTTCCTTCTCACGTATCTCACACTTATATAACTTGGGTATTTTTATTGCAGCTTCACTGATATTGCCTTCTCATATCCGCAATGATCCGCAATGGCAAAGTCTTTTTCCCCTCCCCCTCCAATGTTGCCCAACAAAGGGAGGTTTGCATCATATAAAACGCATTTTCTGCGAGATAAATTAGAACTTCCGTTGCGAGACATACGTCATAACGCTCGGTGACGTATCCATGGACACACTGCAAGGGCTATAGAGATACTTTAAAAATCGCTTGATGGATGTGAACTTCATGTAGCCATGTATTATGCATGTAGACAAGCTCGCTCTGTATATCGGTGCCCACTCAATCCCCATCCAATATCGATCCAAAATGATAGCAAAAAAAAGCATCAGCAATAGGAGAGGGAGTGTGTACATGTGATGGAATTGAAATTTATATTTCTTGTTTCCATGCAGTACAATAACTTTCTGGCGTTGCCAACATGGATGCGTTTTACTGCTGCCAGAGTTATAAAACGAGATTATCTCGTTCCTATATCGTGAAAAATAATGAGAATCATCCGCCTTGCTGAAGACCAGATGCGCAAATTGCATCGTATTGCCAGTCGTTTAAAGTAATGCCTCATTACATTTCACTTTAATTCATGCCATAATAATTGTTTATGCCTTTTAACCGACAGATTTCCCATACATGATAAGAGTCTTGTGTACTGAAAACCATTATGTTTGTACTCGTGTTTCCGGTTTAGATTACTTTACCAGAAAGAATGAAGATTTTGTTTCATACGAAATCTATTACTTTATACTGTGCTGGATTACGACAAACCTGGACTCGTTTTTCTCAGTGTTTTTTTTTTTACTCAGGAATAGCTCATGCTACATTAAATATCAACCGCAAATTATTTGCATTGTATTCGAGCATTGTATCATACATTTTATCATTCATCATACACTATGCTTGGAATGTGAAATTCTGCAATTTCAAAAATAACATGAAAATGTATACTGTATTTATAACAAAGTTGCTTTAAGTTTAAGTTAACAGGTTTAAAAATATAGTTCAGATAAGAAAATAATGGTTCTCAACCTTTTTCAATTCCTTAAATTGTTGCTGTAAACCGTTTGAAAAACACTGATCTAGAGGGTTTATGATTTAATTTACACTGAAAGTCTTTGTCAAAAATGGAGAAATTATCGTGTACATTGGAACCTCGGTTTACGAACGTCTCTGTCTACCAATAAATCGGTTTAC
Source organism: Julus scandinavius (assembly GCA_034696685.1). Taxonomy (NCBI): domain Eukaryota; kingdom Metazoa; phylum Arthropoda; class Diplopoda; order Julida; family Julidae; genus Julus; species Julus scandinavius. The sequence continues at coordinate 1,790 of JAQGAE010001242.1, forward strand.
GAACACCATTTGTTGTTTTACTTTACGAACGATGCTTCAGTTTACAAACACACTTCTCTGGACCACCGATCAAAGGTCCGAGTTTCTGCAATTGTTTTACTAGTTCCAACAGAACATCTTTGTTACGGATATGATTTATTAAATACAAGCAACATAAATTTTTTTTTATAATTTCCAAGGATTTAAATTAAAATCGATATTAGTTTTAAGGATCTAGCCTCAATTGCAAATATGGCAAAAGTTCGTCTCTTGTTTTATTCACGCCAATTGCAGATGCAATTGATGACAATCCTTTGATGACGTTGATTTCAGACTTAAATCATGTGATTAACAAGAGAATAGAGTAGAATAATACACATTTTCCTAATGGAAACAATGTTTGTTAAAGCAAATTTCTTAAACAGAATCTACGAATGAACTTGATTCGCAGCAACGTCAGCATGACGACACCACGTGGGTGTCTTTTATTTCCTATAATGTTAGAAATCATGCATATATATATATTAAACAGCTTTCTTCTAATATTACTATTGTATTTATTTCCTTTCTGTATTTTTTCTACACATAAAGCCATAATATGTTTAAAAAAATTCTAGGACAAAGAACGCATTATTTGGCTTTACATTAATTGCAATGGGAAAAATTGATTCGGATCACAAACAAGATCAAGGAACGGATTAAGTTCGTAAACGGAGGTTCCACTGTATATTTGATTGAATGTTCAGAATTCATAGACTGACGCTTATTAGAAAATAAGCTTCTGGAAACGATATTTCAAACTCAGTCGTGCGTATGTTGTAATTAGGAAACTATGGCTATTATGCAAATTTATGAACCTAAATTTATGGCTCAATTTTAATTCATAGTAAATATACAGCTACGCCATTTTTTTTTTCTCCAGCTATGCACGACTATAATTTTTAAAATTATTAAACGTGAAGTTGATTTTAGTTCCTCAGTCGATACAAGGTATAATTATTGAATAAAAACCATAAGGAAATTTGGCAATATGGCAATAATACAACTGGTAAATACAACACCTATGCAATATAATGTACATTCTTGTCTATATTTCTTCAATTTTATATATACAATTAACCTTTGTTTGAGTAAAACAGTTTATGATGATAACACGTTAGGATTTGAATATCAACATAGGAGCAGTTATTGTCGTTAAGCTTTGAGGTGTATATGATAAGTTGATCATTTTATTTATATATGCATACTTTTATTATAGCTTCGGTGGTGTTATTAAATTAAAACCATGCATGCGTTTCGTGCTTTAGGTTAGTCGAGACTATTGATCTTTTAATTAAAATGCAGACGGCAATTAATATATAAGCAACAAAATGCAGGATGTTCATTTTGAAGGAATTTCTGACTACTTTTTGTTGAATTTAATTTGCTTTTCGCATAATTCTGCAATTTTATTACAAGGTTTCGAGTGGCCTCCCAAGACGAGAAAAATATTATAGAGATAAAAAAAATCCAAGCAGAACCGTTCTACTCAATATGTTTCAAAGATTATATGTCTGAATATTCATCAAATTTACGTTGTTTTTTATATATTTAGTGTGTATAATTACACGATAGATCCTATTTAAAATCTCTTAATGTGGTAGATAACAGAAATTAATGCGAACGAGGACATTGATATGTCCTTGTTAATCGATGCTGGGAGATTTTTTTTATATTAAATTAAAGATCAAAATTCAGTTAGGAAATCCTCTTGCTGATTATAGCTAAATAAGCAATTTAGACACTACACACTGATATCAATTGAGTTATTACTTAGTGTCACTAGGGGTCACGTGAACCATTGTAATATCTACTCAGATTACCACAAACTGTGATTCAATTTGTAGTTTTTTAAATGAATTTGTAATTGCCGATTAACTTAATCGGAGCTTGGTGCAACCCTACACACCAAATCTTGAACAAAAGTAAAAATATAACACTATAAGGTGAAAACATTGTTTGACTGAAATTATTTCCCTCCAAAAAAATCAATAATTGGTTGTATTCCCAGGGCAACTAAACGTTTTGTAACAGATGGGAAAATTATTGATTTCATTTATGTTGGGAAACTGTTATTGTTTGACCATCAAATATTAACTAAGCGTTAAAGATAATCACGTGTACGCAAAAATACGCATTTTCAAGATCGATCAATCACATTGACGAAAATTGCCAACTGTTTTAACATCGTAAGTGAGGGTCTTAGGAATTCATTAAAAACATTTAATTCAAAATTGATGAAACATGCAGCTGTTGCGTTAAAAGCAGTAATTAAACAAATTAAACGTGTCACGTAATTTGTATGTTTTTAATGAAAATAAGCATATGCTTACGCCATAAAGTAGTTAATTTATATAGGTAATCATAGAATAAGCACGATTTTAACACATATCATGTGCATAAGGTCACCATTGAGTAGATAAGTCCAGTATTCGATAAATTCTATACAAATATTATTTAGTAAAAATAGATCTAGTCTATATTCTACTGCCATAGCAACGAAATACAAACATTTCAAGTATAATCTATTTGTGAATTGTAATAATCATAATGTCCTATACACTATTCACAAACACATTTTTACGTAGTTTATTTATACCTACAAATGTTGGTCTTAATGAAATATTCCCAATAGACAATATAATATTCAACTTTTGTTGTCTTACCTTTCCACTGGGGGCGCCACGGTCTAGTTTTCGTAAAATCCAGTTGTTTTACATGAATTTAGCTCGGTAAAAGATAATTTGGGCGAATCTTCGGGATCTATAAGCCTCTAAATGGATATCGCAACACGGATGACAAACACCTTAGCGCCATTTTGATTTTCAGCGGAGTTAAATATCATTAACGATGAAAAAAAAATCCATTTCTCGCTAATGCTATTTGTAAATATACTCCGTTACACAAATTGTGTGCCAGAAGTACATTTCTGTAATGGATTATAGACGAGTGCCATGAAAAGCCCATTTTCTCAATGGCTCTGAATACGAACGTAAAACGTATCTCCTAGAGCTCTATTATGATTTTAATGATTGAAAAATCCATTTTCTTCGTAAGGCCTATGGAAATGCGCAATAACATCGCCATATAAACTTCAAATTGATTTTACAAACGACCTACTTTGATACTTTTATGCCGCGAATAAGGTATGATAATCAGAAATAATCCCCCTAGAGACTTGACATGGCAGTCAAAGCCATGATGAACAAAAAAAAAAAAAACATTGAAAATTTTAATTAGCAAGATTTAGCGCTACTTACATTTTTACTTTAATGAGAACAATGGAGTAAATTTCATCTCAACTTATTTGCTTTGTCATTTTGTTTTAATGCAAGAAAATTCCAATGATTCAATGCTTAAAAAACAAGAAAATATATGCCAAGGAAAATAAGGATAAGAAAAATGTATATATCTGACTCGGAAAATGAAATGTAAGTCATGACAATTCTGTCAATGGGGTTAAATAGGAAGTCATGTGTGATCTACCCACTGATGTTGTTGGATTTTAACTATGACCATTTGTTGACGGAAATCCAAATAATAACTTATGCAGTATTCCCATTGTCCGTAATTTTGTTCGTTTTGGTGCCACGCGCATGTGCATTAATGCTTATGTGCAGATGCGCCACCTCTTCTGTTTTCAAGCTCCGCCCTTTAACGCAAAATGCACGAAGTTCTGTTCGACTTTACTTTTTCTGATGTGCAGAACATAAAAAAAACATAGCGGCCCCTCCACATGGTTTTAAAATGCTTCCCCACTTGAACAATAGGGGGCACATGCGCAGTATAGGTCTGTCTGGAGATTGTGGTCACGTGTAGTGTGAACATATGCAGCCATTACCAGATTTTGACGGACTGACGTCATTTGTCCATTCTGCGTTTTGTGCGGAGTGTGAGAATACGACATTAGGACCTGTAACACTTAGGACAAAATATGAAATTAGGAAAAGGAAGAGAATAGTCTGTTTGCATGAAATCGACTGTTTTCGTCTTCATTGGCAATTATTTAAACTTTTTACAATGTTTTTGAAATCTGAGGGAAATGCCAAATGGGAACTACACTGGTCCACCCTGTACAGTACAACCTGTCTAAATGCATACTGTGTAAATTAATAACACTATAAAAGCATAAAATATTCTGGTCCTGACTTGAGACCTGTTTATATAAGTGAACATTGATAATACCCTGGACACACTATGTACTTAAGCTAGTTTAGCACTAATTTGGATTATCTTTCTAGAAGCTGGTTATCTTTGTGTGGGCACACTGCATTTGTATATAATCTCGTTTAGTGCATTGCATCATGGGATTGCAGTTCCCATATTAAATCTAGATTGCCCTGCTAAACTTGTTTCTAAAACTTGGTTTCACTAACGGAGTTCTAACTGAGAATAAACTAGTTTAGCCAAACCAAGGATGGACACACTTACTAAGGTAATGTAGTTTAGCAGACTTAAACTAGTTTAAGTACATAGTGTGTCCAGGGTATTAAGATGTATACTTAAATATAAAAATGCACATTTAGTATTTGATATCTTGTAAGCAATGCCTTTGTCGGTTCTTTAATGCGTTTTGCTATCACTTTATTAATTTAATGTAATTTTTTACTGTTTCATATATTGAAAATAGTGCATAAATAAAAACAAAAATTACTCGAGATACAGTAATCAAATCTAATAGGTGTTTTTGTTGTACATGTTAAACGTGGATGGAAAGAAAATAGTTTAAAACGTGTTGGGGGGTCTCAAAATGTGGGATCAAAGACAGCGTTCGTACTATCTATTGTTTTCACTAGCTAAAAACCGGCTCTAATCCATAATTAATCTAATGAAAACTTAGTGTAGTGCAAACCCACCATTAAACTTGCTCTTTAATTCAACTGCTGGTAACACGCGAGATAAGCTTATTAAAATTGAAATTAAAAAAAAGTGTCTGCTCAAGAGTCATTATGGAAACTAATATACTATGTTATTTATTGTGTACATAATTACTGGCCTGGTTTACACGAAACTTGTGATCATGCTCAATCAATTTAATGTCTGGCATGCTAATTAAGGCTTGTTTTTTGTGTGTAAGCTCCGCAAATCGCTTCTACGAGCTCTTATAATTGGTGAGGTGATAAATTTTACTTGAAAAAACTCTTTTAGACTGTGAAATGCTTGAAAGACCGCCTGGTTAACCCGTGAAATATACCCATATCCACTTGTAATGCAGTGTTAATGAGGGATGACAAAACTTAATAAACTAAAAACTACACACAAATATGCATAATTAATTACATTTTCCTTTGTTTTCAAGTGGTAATTTTTTGTTTTTGATAAGGGGCCATTCAAAAAGGACGTCCTCAAGGTGGGGGGGAGAGAGAAGGGGGAATAGGAGGTCTGCTGGCATGTGGACTGGGGGGAGTCATTATGGACGTCCACTAATGATGGTATTTTGCAGTTTTTATATTTTCTGTTTAATTGAGTTTTAAAGGTCAGTAAAAGTGGAAATCGACACCTGAAGATATGTGTCCGCAGTCCCAAATATAATTGAATGTTTTAATTGAGTTGTGTTAAACACCAATTTTATGCAGGAATTTCCGTTCGAGGTCAGGAAATTTCCGTTTATCAGAAAAATTTGGAAAAATCTCATTGAAAGTGCTTGGAAATTTATAGGATGGGCCTTTGTATGTTTCAACACATTTTCTGGACACCCTACTTTAAAAAAAATGAAGGACGTCTATGAGGTGGGTTGGGAAGAATGGACTAAAATGGACACCATGTGGACAGGGAATAGGGGGAGAAAAGTTCGATTTTTGGTTTGGATTTTGGACGCCCTTTTGAATGCCCCCTTTGTATGTTCCAAAACATTTTCTGCACATACATATCCTACTTTTAAAAAAATGTAAGACGTCTATGAGGTGGGGGAGGGTCTGGAGCAAAAATGGATAAAATGGACACCATGTGGACAGGGGGTAGGGGGGGAGTTCGATTTTGGTTGGAATTTTGGAACGCTCTTTTTGAATGGCAACTTTGTACGTTTCAACACATTTTCTGGACACCCTACTTTTAAAAAAAAATTAAGGTCATCTATGAGGTGGGGGAGGGTCTGGTGCAAGAATGAATAAAATGGGCACCTCGTGGACAGGGGGTAGTGGGAGGGGCTCGATTTTTGGAGGAATTTCGGGGACGTCTTTTTTGAAAGGCCCCTATAAGGTAATATGGTTAGCGTTACCACCTTGTCTCTAATCTGTTCTTAGCGAATTCATTTAATAAGATAGCTAGTTGAGAACCAATGGTATACTCGCATTTCAAATGTATATAAGGAAAACTTTCTAATAAACCTCCACTTAAGTAAACATAATCCGACCTTTAGAAACATGAAGCAATTAAATGCAAATGCAAATATTTGTGCGTCACCTCAGCTATTGTGAAATGTCCTCCTTTTGTTTTTATATGAGATGATAAAAGCATCTCAACACTGTTTTATCACCTCGCAGCGTAATTTTTCCCAAAGTAGGAGCAAGTACTTTGAAATCTTAAGATGGAGTCTTAAAACACTCGTCATTTTATATCCCGCATTGTTGGCATACTGTTCTTGCCCATTGTTTCTACTTGACTAGATAACCCTTTGTTTATTAACTTTATAAAAAATGGTTTTGCAAGTCTCTTAGTTTCATGTCACAGTTACATAATGCTACTGTAGTTAATGTTCCTGTAGCAAATACTTTAAAATTTATCATGCCTGGCATATGCTTGAGAAAACATTACTAAGCTTTAATTACTTTACTTAAATTCTCAAAATAATTGTGTTTATATGGAGAATGTAGGATTAAAATAATGGAGCAAATGCTTCAAAATGTTGGAATTTATCCAATCCCCTTATAAGGGATGACATTTTAATAATCTACATCATAATTTAGCTTAGGTTGTTATTTATAACATATAAGGCATGTCGTGTACAGTGTGTAAAACTAAGCAAATGCTTAAAAAAGGTTAGAAATTATTAAATCGCACTTATAAGGGATGATATTTTTATAACATTAAAATTAACATGGCGTGTACAGTAGATATGTAAAACTGCTTTAAAATGTTTTAAAATGCTTTAAAAAGGTTGGAAATTATTAAGCCACACCTATCAGGGATGATATTTTTATAATTTCAGCCATGATTTAGCTTAATTTTATACATAGCACTTAAGTTGCCGAGGCATGACGTGTACAGTATATAAAACTGAGCAAATGCTTTAAAAAGTTTGGAATTTATGCAACCATTTTAATATGAGATGATATTCGATTATAATTTAGCTAATAATTATTATTTATAACATTTAAGGTTTGGGCATATACATTTTATTAGAACATTTAAGATAATGTTGTTTTAAAATAATGGAGCAAATGCTTTAAAAAGTTGGAATTATCTAATCACGCTAAATTATTCTAAGGGTTGATATTTTCATAGTTTCGATCATCATGTGTTTGTTAAAAATCTATAAAATTGAGCTATTGCAATTCCTTATTTGCTCAGCCATTAATATACATATATGTAAAACCGAGCAAATGCTTTTCTTCTACCTCATACTTAAGACATTTAGCTCGGTTTAGCAAGAAGCCCATCTGGATTGAATTTCCCCAAACTGGATGGGTTAAAATATTTCTCCGAATTCGTGTCTCTGGTTCGTAGTTAGGAAAAAGCCGGATTTCGAGGATTTGTTTTCCATGTTCGAGTGAAGACCCTCGTGAGAAGATGAAGCACAAAGAGATGGGGGGAAGGGGATGTAAGATGAAAAGACATTTGGTAACCATGGCAACGGGAGTCTGCTGCGATTGAAGTAGTTTTATTGGCAAAGTGATGTGGAGTTTGGGAAGCATGTTAGTGAAGTCGTTTTGATAACGTCTATACATCCGAGGAGGAGATGCTTCCAACAATCTCATTTTACGTTAACGTTTTTGGTTGGCGAGCCTTAAATAAATGCAGTAAAGAAGGAGGATTTGTGCGTGCCCACCTCCTCATCACACTAAACTGCTAAACTGCTCAACAGGATTGGATAGACCGGAGACAAGATTTTGCACTTCACTGCAAAAGCCAATTAAGTAGTCGGCCTGAAAATGCTCCTGAATTTCACTAATTCGACATAGTCACCTCGGAGTGAATTGCGAAATGTAATTATGTCGCGCACTTACGCAATCCATGTGCTCGTGCTTGCATATACTCCCACTTATCGGAGTCTTATCTCCACTTATCCTAACTCAAACCTCATTGGCTTTCCAACAGGCAAACACGAACCGTGTGCACCGATTAATAAATTATATTTTTCGCATGACAACGTGAAATTTTACCGGCATTAGATTAGATAGAAAGAGGTTTTTTTTGTGGATTTTTCGTATCGTTTCATATCGACAAACAACCGTGTTTATACTCGCTAGGTTACACTCGTGTTTAGTCATGTTCACGGTATGAATATGAAGGCATGTTGCTAACAACATTTTCTATTTTGATGGTGAAATGAAGCCATTGCTTTGAAAAAGTAATACAAATATGTTTTTATGATGCTTTATGGTTGTAAAAGATGCACTTATAAATTTTGAATTTTTAAGTTATATACACTGTGAGTCATTAAAAAGTAGAACCCAATTAAAAAAATCACAGCTTGGTGAAAAATGTTTCGATTTAAATGAAATTTGGCACTAACATAGAACAATAGTGTAGGAACAAAAAACTTGTTTCGGACATGCGACAAATCTCGGATTTTTTCATTTTTTAACAAAACGGTGCGCCTCACCGTGTTCGAGAAACAGTTGAACTGCTGCAACTGGAAACGCCGCAGTTCATCCAACCCAAACACTAGCCACAAAACAGTCCGGACTTGAATCCAGTGGACTATAAAATTTGGGGAGTTCTCCAGGAAATGGTTTACAAGTCGAAGATTGATAATATCGAAGACTCGAAGCTACGAATTAAGAAAACTTGGATTGAACTTGACCAGCGTATAATAGATTCGTCAATCTAAGAATGGCGCGTTAGACTCCGGGCTTGTGTAAAGGCCACAATAGAACATTTTGAGCACATTTTGTAAATCATTTTTGTTCCTACACTATTGTTTTATGTAAGTGCCACATTTCATTTAAATCGAAGCATTTTTCACGAAGTTGTGACTTTTTTTAAATAGGTTTTACTTTTTTATGACTCACAGTGTAGTAAACATTCTTTATGTAATTTTATGTGCTTTTTGTCAATTTAACCGAAATTTCAAATCATTTTCTCATTTCAATACACACAAATTCCAATTAAGACAATCGTATTCAACCTTTGAAAAACTAATGTTTTCAGCTGATGATAACAATCATAACATTATCTAGTTAATGAACTTGTTTGTTCCTAAATTATATATAAAAATATTAATTCTTTTAAAAAAATGTACGAATTGTTTTTTTTTAAAAGATTCGAAACAGACCACAACATACACAATGGTGTAATTAGTTGTGGTCACGGAATAAATTTCAACCTAGTTGAAAACTAATTTGCATAAATCTAAAACGGTTAATATGTGCATTAGCTCGTTTCATGACGTTAATTTTTAACTAAATTTCCATTGTTTTCAACTGGTTAAAAATTTAAATTAGATAAAAATCTAATCTGTGACTATACATCATTTAATAAAAAAATGCTGATGGTTAAATTAAAAAATTTGCCACGCCATAAAATATGTTGATGGTCTCACGCATAGCTTTAAATTAATACCCGTTTCACTTTAAATTTCATCGAAACTTGTTCGGTGTGGTTTTTACTAGTTGATTGTTTGGCATTTATATAGGTTTTAATTATATGCTGCATCCATGAGCTGATCATTCCAAGATTTAATTACTCTTTTATGGGCATAATCTCGAAGATTTGCAACCCTATGCTGATCACGCGAAACCTCGTATCAATTTTCTGCAGTGTTTTCAAAAAAGCTATTTGAAATCCAGAGATTCTTCTTGCCTTTTCTTCGCTACTTTAAATGAAATACATTTCTGAACCATCGTTGCTCGAACATGTACTTCGGATGAAAGACGACTAGGATTTTTTTTTCTTGTTTAAATTGCTTACGAAGAAATCCATCGCTATAAATCACCATATGCAACCTTATGTATATAAAAATGTGGTCATAAAATTTCTTATTTCGCTTCTCTATGTCATTTCAAGAAGTGCATTCGGGTAAAAAATATAATTTGTAGCTTTTGCTCGCGTATGTTTATTTATGCTTATGGAAATAAGCTTCTCTCGATACTCCCTCTATCCATAGCTGAAATTTATTCATTTCCGGTTGCATACACTGCAACACGATATATGGAGATCTTTTTCTACAGGATGATCCGAAAATTCTTCTTTTGCATAACTTATATTACTATATAACTTTTGCATAAATAATTTATAAAAAGTCGGGTTTAATAAAAATATTATTATCCTGCCGAACCCGCTTAATTGCACCGACCGGATAATTGCACATATTCTCCATGCCCGGAACGTTTACCCAGTGTCTTGTACATGATGTAAAATCGGATAATTGCACATATTCTCCATGCCCTGAACGTTTGCTCCATGTTTTGTGCATGATGTGAAACCGGATAATTGCACAGACCAGATAATTGCACATATTCCATGCCCATGAACGTTTGCCCAATGTTTTGTACATGATGTGAAACCGGATAATTGCACAAACCGGACAATTGCACATATCCCCCATGTCCTGAACGTTTGCTCCATGTCTTGTACATGATGTAAAACTGGATAATTGCACAGACCGGATAATTGCACATATTCTCCATGCCCTGAACGTTTACCCAATGTCTTGTACATGATGTAAAACCAGATAATTGCACATATTCTCCATGCCCTGAACGTTTACCCAATGTTTTGTACATGATGTGAAACCGGATAATTGCACAAACCAGATAATTACACCTATTTTGCACAGACCGGACAATTGCATAAACCGTATAATTGCACATATTTTCCATGCCCTGAACGTTTGTCCAATGTTTTGTACATTCTGTGAAACCGGATACTTGCACAGACCGGATAATTGCATAAACAGGTTAATTGGACATTTTTGGCTTGCTTTGTCGCTATGCAATTAAGCGGGTTCGACTGTACAACTCTCTTAAGGGAATGTACATATTTCAATTGTAAAATCTACAGAATTCAGACTGTTTTCTGAGAAATACGACTGCTTTATTTTTGAAATTGTCGTTTTGGGAATCGTCGACCATGGTTTGAACAAAATTTCGTTTCAAAACCCATTTTTCGCTAAATTTAAATTGATCTAAATGCCACCTTTTATTGCATAAATTTTGGAATTGAAGCTTGCGGTGTTTATGTCAAACTTGCATTTAATATAAAGAGCCGTTGGAATAAAGAGAATAAAGGGAATAAAAGCAAAGTCCCTGCCCGACTTTTTTGATTGTTTCTGACAAAGAATTGAATTTGAATGAAAATATGCCATGAATATTATAATAAACCATCTGCCGAGCAACGGTTTTTCAAATGAGTAGAATGACGTTGAAATATCGACCGGAACTGATGTTAGGGGACATGAGGAAATATTCCGCGCTTTGTTCCCCCCATTGTCCATTGACGTCACGAACAATTTGCCATATATAATGTTTTGAACTATACACCAGAACCCCTTTGCAATTGGTGTGTGGTATATTATATTTCTTGTTTATTTATTTGGAGAATTAATGTTTATTTATCAGGTTTTCTAGGGTGGAAAAATGATATAAACCATATTATATCCAATATATGGTATTCTTCTTATGTTTCAAATGATTTATGGTCATATACATGGGGCTGATATAAGAAAGCCCAATGTTTCATATGACTAATATCATTTTTCATAAATATGCAATCTATAAATTTTCACTAATGATTCAATCTTAATTAAAAATTCACTAGTGTTTTGGGGGAATTATTAAGGGATAATTCAGAAAGAACGTCCCCGAATTTCCTTCAAAAATTGACCCCCTATAAAATGTCCACATGGTGTCCATTTTATCCCAGAACCCCCTCATTAACGTTCTTAAATTTTTTTTTAAAAAAACGGTGTCCAGAAAATTTGTTGGAACATACAAATTAAGATCCATCCTATAAATTTGTAAGCACCCAATTCCACGACATTTTTCCAGATTTTTCTGATTAACGGAAATTTCCTGACCTCGAAGGGAATTTCCAGCATAAAATTGGTGTTTAACACAAATTTAGGCATAATCCCCGACTTTCCCATAGTTTTAAAAATTCAAGAACATTTGGGACTGGGGACACATTTTTTCCGGTGTCCATTTCCCCTTTCACTGACCTTTAAAGTTTAATTAAACTGAAAATCCAAAACTGAAAAATACCATTATTAGTGGACGTCCATAATGGCTTACCCCCTCCCCCCACTTCGTCCACATGCGTCCACATGCCAGCAGACCCGGCCCCCTTACTCCCCTCTTGAGGACGTCATTTTTGAATGGCCCCTAAAATCTTTACCTGAAATATATGAATTTCAGTTAATTTGGACAAACTTTGGCACTAATTGTTTGTCTTATTTCAAAGTTTCGTCGTGTGTTTGTAATTTAAAGTATTGTCTGAACTAAGCTGTCTCCGTAAACCATGAGGTCCCAAATAACCCTAATCTACTTTAAGGTTCGTCCATTGGAAGGAAAACGTAATGCTCGTCGTTGATTTAAGTGCTTTTTTTTCTACGAAATCCCGAGTCACATGTATTTTTTTCTCTCTTTTCTTCACTATTTGTTGCATGGCATTCGTTTTCAAGGCGAATTTCCTTTACATTTCTTGAAATATATTTCTTGGAGGAGCCTCATCAAAGAGGGGATATTATATAGGAATAGAAAATGCACTTCGTCACTCCTGCTGTTGTCATGACGACCCTTTTCTAGGCAGCCATTAATTTTGGCGATGCATTTTGTAATGGGATGTGGCTGAATTCTCACGAAATATATCAATATTCAAACGTATTGCAGGCGCAGATTTTTAAAATGTGAAATTTTAGAGCGAGGAGAAATGAGGAACCCGTGAAATCAGGCCAGGAAACCCAGTTTCTATTTGTGCCATATCGTAAAAAAAAACCATGCTAAAAGTCAGATGTGATTTCCATTTGTCAACGCCAGAATAAATAGCAAATGCGGTTTGTTAACCTCTTAAGTTGGGCGCTCAAAAGTTTAAGGAAAAAAATCACAGCTATTGCGTGTATATTTTGACTACAATGTTGCAAACTATCGATTTCAAATTTTTCACTTAGTCTGCTGACGTCAAATACAAAAAAAACACACCAAAAAACATTAACCTGGTTTAATATAACTTTATTTGCATTCAGACATGTTACTTTTTCTATAAGAAGAAAGTTTTTTCTATCTGTTTTTTTATATTTCTGCTCTCATATTATAAAAGCTTGTTTGGACAGCGATTGATTAATGACATATTTTTAGTTTGTGGTTAAAGTTATTAAAATTATTCAAATGGAAAATTTCAATTAAGCCTTGAAACTAATAGCTTTTAATGCTGTAACGTTATCTAAAATCAAATCAACCGTATAATTTATATTATGTCTCATTTTTCATATTAAAACGATAACTTTATAGCAATACATTTTGTTATAAAACGAAAAAATTATTAGTTGTTTTTTGGTACTTTGACAAGTTTAAATTTTAGATATACCAGTTATCAATTATATAACAAAACGATTACTTTTATCAATATAATTTTTGATACATTTGTATTATAAAAACCAGTAAACCTACTTATATATTTAGCAAATATGATTGCATCTAAACATGGTTATTTAACATTGCTATCATATATCGTACAAATTTCGTCATATTTTCAATAATTTCATGTGCTGTAAAAATATGAAATTGTTTACTGACCTGTATTTTAATTGATGGCTTTGTGTTTAAAAAAATAAGCGATAGTTAATTTTTTGAATTTGTTTAAAATTTGCTAATCAGGGTGTAGGGTGTGATTGCATTACAGTTAACCTACATTTTCAGACATTGTTAATTTAGAAACACAAGTGCTCTACTATAATAAAAGTATACAGAATATAAAAACAAATTGAAAACATCATCTTGAAAGGTTTGCCTAAGATGAGAGGTTTGGAGTCTGGTTGTGTATATATTCGGTAGCCATACATAAAAAGACTTAAAAATCTAAGATGTATACTATTTTTATCTCTTCTTTCCTTCACTCATTTCAAACTCAAACAACCGTGGCGAAAAAGATAAGAAGGAGGTGCTTTGAATCCGAGAAAAAATATAATAAAAAAAGAAGTAGAAGAAAGCTATAGTTTATTGGTGGTACTTTTTGAAGACCCATAAAACATCATGGCATACATTAACTCGATAAAAATCATGGGTTGTTAAAATGGCTATCATTAAGTATTATATAGGCTTTCCTCGACTTCAAAAGCTGAAGCTTTGCCATATGAGTATTTTTTTATATATTATTATTTTCAAGAATAAAACCAACATAAACATTTATGAGATAGATGCTATTTTGCATTTATACTTTTTGGCTCCTATAACGACTGATCGATATCATCGATGGGAAACTACATCCTTAAAATCTTTTTTCAATCTGGGAAATAATATATGCGAATAATCAACAATAATATATAAATATACAGTAGCTGATGTATAAAGTGCAAATAAATTTCTATAAATACACTATGAATATAAAATGAAAATAATACGTTCTTATCCTTAGGGATTTGTATAAAACTACTGATGCGGCCAATGACATATTGTGGCGTCAATAACACAAATAGTTATGAAAATGAGGCATTTATGTTCAATTTCAAACATTACTCAATGATATAGGTACTTATGTATATGCCTCACAAACTTATAATGTTATAAAAGCAGGATATTTAAGGAAATTAATGAACTAGCTGTTGTCATGGAATGGATTTCAGCCTTGCTGAAAACCTATTTGTATAAATTCAGTCCAAATCGGTTGAAATCCTGCCATCATCTTATGTGAGCAATGCAAAGTTAGTGTTTTTTTAACTACGCTGTGAGTCCTAAAAAAGTAGAACGCATTAAAAAATCACAACTTCGTGAAACATGCTTCGATAAAAATGAAATTTGGCACCTACATAAAACAATTGTGTAGGAACAAAAATGAATTATAAAATGTGCCGAAAATGTTCTCCGGTGGCCTTTACACAAGCCAGGAGTCTAACACGCCATTCTTTGATTGACGAATCGATTTTACGCTGGTCGAGTTCAATCCAAGTTTTCTTAATTCGTTGATTCGAGTCTTCGATATTATTAATTTTTGATTTGTAAACCTTTTTCCTGGAGAACTCCTCAAATTTTGTAGTCCACTGGATTTAAGTCCGGAATGTTTGTTGGCCAAGGGTTGGGTTCGATGAAGAGTAGCGTTTCCGGTTGCAGCAGTTCAACTGTTTCTCGAGCATGCATGGTGAGTGAGGGTCTTGTTGAAAAATGAAAAAATCCGAGATTTGTCGCATATCCGGAAAACGTTTTTTGTTCCTACACTATTGTTCTATGTAAATGCCAAATGTCATTAAAATCGAAGCATTTTTCACGAAGTTGTGATTTTTTTTATTGGGATCTACTTTTTTATGACTCACAGTGAACATCTGCTGAATTTTATCGGAATACATATGGACTATTGTACGTTTGGTATTATTTAATAAATAATATCTGTAGCGCGAGTATTTTCACTATTTTTATTGGCTGTTATACATCTGAAAAATGGATAATTGTTTGATTTGTGCCAGAATAGGCGAAATCCGAGAAGGAATTCCACGTTGTTTTTCGAGTGAAAATTGTTTCCATTAGCAATTGGTTTAGATGTTTTACGTTTCAGAAAACTGTTAAGCCATCTGGTAGCGTGTTGAAATGTCAGATGCCAAATCCGAAACGCTAGCACTCATCGAAGATCATTGGCTGGTGTAGGTTTCCTCCAAATTTATACAAGCAGAAAGATATATTTAAGGCATGAGGGATATGGAGGAAGAAGAAGAAAAAAAAATCAAACGCTCTAAATGCAGCGACATTATTTTGGCAAAAGGTATTTCGAGCAGAAGAGCTTCTTCGTGGAAGATATAATCGTGTTTAAGCTGAAAGGAAAAGAAGAAGATAGATGAAAATGACAAGCAAATCCAATTGACTCAAGACGAACGACTAATCCCGGATGGCGCGTCGCAACCGACGAAATGGCGTGGAGAAAATCCCTAGACATTGGACAAAAATAATCAAATTGTCAAATCAGCTCCACTATAGGGTATTGAGTTGAATTGTATTGAATTGAACAAATCATGCCTAGATTCTTGTTATTGACTGTATTCAAGGATGTTAAAGGTCCATTCATTAATACCAAGTGGATTTAATGGGCACCACATGACTCAGCACGTCTCGCCCAAAGGGGTTACATTTGGGAGTTATAAGGTTAGGGAAATCATAACAAAAATTAAAAGACCAGAAACAGTAGGTTATGAATGATGGGAGAGTTCGTCAGTTAGGATATTGGTTATTCTGTATAGCAAACAGATGATTGGGGACTGAGGGAGGATAGTAAAAAATGAAATAGGTCTGGAGGGTTGACAAGAGGTAGGGGTATTAAATTTTGTTTTGTGGATAGAATGAGATGGTGGCGGCAGTTATAGAGTAGGTGGTGCCAATCAGATAGAAACTAATGTATGGGCTTAAATGGCTTCAATCCCATATAAACCCATATATGAGCAGTATGTCAAACAGGATCTTAGGCTAAATTATTTTGGATATACATTTAGGATTGCCAGTACACCCATATCTCGCTTTACGTCCTATAAATACGTTTCGGAAAAGTTGGCCGTAAAGACAAAAGCCGTATAACGATATATATATATATATGGTTTTTTTGGCTGTATAGCGAGGCATATGTATATTACTCAGGGCCTGGCAGAACCGAGAATTAGCCCAGATGAAATAGCACTTTTAATGCAGAAAAATTACGTTTTTATCATCATGAAAATTGCACTTTTATCTTATAAAAATCCTACTTTTAATGTAAATTAATTGCATTTCTAAAACAGAAAAATTGCACTTTTAATGTAGAAAAACTGCATTTCTAAAACAGAAAAATAGCGTTTTGATCAATTTTACTTTTACCTTTAATGCGTAATAATTGCATTTCTAAAACAAAAAATAGAATTTTTACCTACGAAAAATCACACTTTTAATGCTAAAAAATTGTGTTTTTACCATAAAAGTTTCACTTTCGCCTTAAAAAAATCGCACTTTTATGTTAGAAAAATCGCACTTTTAATGCAAATGTGCAATTCCCCTTTACTATATAGTCAATTCGGTTTGAAATTTTCAAAATTACTTGGATTTCGGGGAGGGTAGGAATCCTGGGTTGGTATACTGGAAATCAAGAGTGTTAGGACGAGCAATTTTTCTCTATTGTTGATATCTTATATGAAGTACACAAATTATTGAAATTAGCCCTATAGACACAAGGTTAGCCCTAACAAAAGATTTCACTATAAATGTATTTATAATTTAGATAATTATTTTAGAACCATGCTGGTTGTTTAAACTGAATATAAACAGCATTATTCACGTTTCCGTAATCAATTGACCTTTAACTTCAATGCTGTTATCCATAAACCATCTCAATATATGGTTAATTTTTTCTTTTTTTTAAGATTAATCAATAAAAGCACCTAAATCGGGTCTTCTTTAAAGTATTTCCACAGTACATGTTCATGGAGGAATTATTCAGTGATAGAATCGTTTGAGAACACCATAAAAATATTAAACAAATATACAGACAAATCGATAAAGTTTTTGAAATCCAATATGGTTTATATTTGGATACCCTGGTATAAACAAAATTAGGCCATGTCTATATTTTTTATTATTAGGCCATGATATCGTAAGACTATAGTAGTTGAAAATTTTCCAAACATTGTGTCTTTGAACACCCTGCAATGTGATCGATTTTTCCCCCACGAAACCTTCGCAATAAACGCTAGCTGAGCTTCTTTTAGGTGCTTAAATACATTTGAGTTTCCGTTGTCTTGGCAACCGTGTTTAAACCCAGAACTATCTTTTCGTGCATTTTGCGGCCAACTGAGAATTCAATGCATGTTGAAATTGATCTATTTATGGGGGGGTCATTTTCTAAATAAGCTCAGGAAACGAGCCAATGGACACTCGCGAAGGTGCTCAAGTTCAACGCATTTGCAAAATGAAAACATGAGTATTTTAATATTAATGGACATGAAACGACGTTAATTCCTCGTTAATTCTACGCGTATTGAATTACTCTGATATGGGAATTAAGGTCAGGCATCTGATACGCGTGACAGCTATACTATCACGTTGTGAAATGGAAGTAACAACTAGGTGGCGCTTCATATGTGGCGTGTAATTTAAGGCAGGGGTTAATGGCATCATTGCCTAACACCCAACCTTGCGGTTGACACTCCTTCACCCATTTTTCACTTTTAACAACCGAAATTCTAGCCTCGGTTTAAAGACTAATAGCTGTTATTAAAACCCCACAATGGGTTTTCTTCGTAAAAATGTTTGGAAACTTGTTCCCATCATTCGTAGAAATTGCAATTTTGCTGTTAAAAACAATGGTCTTCACTTCATCTTTTCTTAATGAACGTTAGTAAGACAGTAAGACATTTATGTGAGAAACGTTTCCTCATAATGATCATCAATAATTATTTTTCTCATCACCAATGACGTCACACGGGCATGAATTAATGATGCCATTTCCTATCTGTGTTTTTATGTTGCTAGGTGATGTCTTATCTACGAGGGTAAATTATGGGATATAGATTTGGGTACAGAATAACATAGTTGGGTAAATTGAACTCATGAGTAGGAGTACTGATTACGATTGCAGTGGAATCGTTCTCCAAAGTATAGGTAGAGTACGTGTAATCAGTAGTCGTATGAAATGAGTAATCAAACTTGGGTGAATATGTACTCTTAATTAACACATGAACACAAAATAAACCCTCTTAAACATTACAAAATATTAATAATTATAGGGGGGAATAAGAACAGTACATCCGAAAACAAAAAAATCATAAGTAGAAATGTAAAAATTAGTACAAATTCAAATTATTGATATCTTTTAGGATGACCCTCATTTCAAGTTACTCATTTTCGTTACTCAAATTACTCAATTGTTTACTTAGAAGTATGACCAGACTCCATTCATACTCGATTACATCGGCACTCTATGACATTTGTGAGTACATTTTTGTAATCGAGTGCATTCTACTCATACGTTGTAAGTACATTTGCATTCAAATTGCTCTTTGTACTGAAATTCCTTCAATGTACTCACTTACTGCCCAACACTGCAGAATAGTAATATGATTTGATATATATGTATACCTTTCTGAACACCTTGAACGTTGAAGTTGGTTGAAATTTGAAAGTTTGTATTGCTTTAATAATGCAATCTTTATTAATATTCCGTCCCATTAGCACGGTGGATTCTTGTTCTTAAGATGTATGCATAATGATTAACGCTTTCGTGTCAACGGCATCGTTAAATTGACAATTTTGTTTACAATTTCATTTCGCTATAAATCTTAACCATAAATTTGCCTTTTGCGGAGGCGCCCTTAGGCAAAGCATGATTGTTAATTTTCCACTCACACTCTTTAATTCGATGTAATGTTACTGCTTGTTTTATAGACTTGACATTTTACTAAAGCAAGGTGACAAATATCACGAGATGTTTATACTCGCATTCAGGAATAACATTTATTTTATGGATTAAATTCTGACACTTTAATGTTGATTCCTTTTAAAGAATTAACTTACGTGCTTGCATAAACGTTGTACAAGGAAGTGTTTTATTAAGAAATTCAGTTTTTGTATATTTATTCACGATTATACAGAATTTTTCAAAATTTGACTCTCGCCCCACCCCCCTGTTCATATGGTGTCCATTTTAGCCCAGACCCCTCTCCCCTTCTCTCATAGACATCCTTAATTTTTTTTGTTAAAACGTAGGGTGTCCAGAAAGTTTGTTGGAACATACAAAGTCACATCCTATAAATTTCCAAGCACCAGCCTCGCTACCAATTCCACGACATTTTTGCCGATTTTTCTGATTAACTGAAATTTCCGGACCTCGAAGGGAAATTACAGCTTCCAGCATAAAATTGGTTTAACACAAATTTAGGCATAATTACCGACTTCCCCGAGGTTTTAAAAATTCAAGTACGTTTGGGACTGGGGACACATTTCTTCCGGTGTCCATTTCCATTTTCACTGACCTTTAAAACTCAATTAAACAGAAATTCCAAAAACTGAAAAATACCATCATTAATGGACGTCCATAATGGAATTTTCCCGTTTTTTAATGGCCCCCTAGACGAAGCTATGCGATTAAAAAGCTTAAAATTTCATGCCAATCTAAGATTAACTTACAGGCAGTCGGGTGTAACACCCTGTGCTATTGATTTTACACATATACAGAATAATTCAATCTAGTATATTTGGATAGCAACGTACAAATATGACCAGAAGGCCTACAATAAAGTACAAACAAACTATGGCACCCATATATACAAGTGATGAACTTTGTATATATAATATGTGATGAATGAAAACCTTATTTGCTGTGCTATTTTTATGTTTAAAGCTACAAAAATGTCATATTATTTCCAGTTTGAATTTAGCATCGCAAACATTATTACTCACTGGTTAAATACTCCTGTTCGGTCAAATTGAACGCTTTTTGTATTATCCATATGTCCATTTAGGGCCATTTTCAAATCGGCTTACGTTTTGAATAATGAGACAGGTGGCTGAAAAGTACATTAAAGAGAAATTTGTTTCGCTAGCCCCTAACTTGAATTAAATCGATATAAAATTTATTATAAAATGTGCATCGCAATGATTAATGGTTAGATGAATTGACCCATTTCAATGAAAGACCCTTTCAAAAGCTGGTTTGTAAATACATCAGTGTATAAGTCATCGATTTTTGGATTGAAAAAGTGCATGACTCAGAAACTGAAAGCTTGGATAAAAGGAAATAAATTGGTGCATTTAACTCACGCTGCCACGGGTTTTTTTATATAAAAAGGAAGATCAGACGGGTTTTAGTAAATATTTGAAGAAAATTATACAGACGAATTAAATCGTTTGTCTGCTATTTTACTATAATCTATTCTGACTAATATTATGGAAAAAACACATTCACTTTTCAATTGGGATTGCACAGTGTGACCATTTGCTAAAAGTATAATTAGATTTGATATTTTATAGAATTTCCTCATTTTTTAAACATTCATTTTAAAATCAATTTATCTGATATTTTTCTACCCTATATTATATATCACAAATATGTGGCTATCGTTTCTTTCAGCCTCAGTGGTCAAATGTGCACTTGGGAGCCATTCAAAAAGGACGTCCTCAAGAGGGGGTGGGGGGTCTGTCGGTATGTGGACAGAGGGGGAGGGGGAAAGCCATTATGGTATATTTCAGTTTTTAGATTTTCTGTTTAATTGAGTTTTAAAGGTCCGTGAAAGGGGAAATGGACACCGGAAGAATTGTGTCACCAGTCCCAAATGTACTTGAATTTTTAAAACCTCGGGAAAGTCGGGAATTATGCCTAATTTTGTGTTAAACCCCAATGTTATGCTGCAATTGCCCTTTGAGGTCAGGAAATTTCAGTTAATCAGAAAAATGTGGAAAAATGTCGTGGAATTGGTATCGAGGCGGGTGCTTGAAAATTTATAGGAAGATCCTTTGTATGTTCCAACACATTTTCTGGACACCCTACTTTTCAAAAATATTAAGGACGTCCATGAGGGGTGGTGAGGAGGTCTGGGTTAAAATGGACACCATGTGGACAGTGGGTAGAGAGAAAGTAACTTTTTAAAGGAATTTCGGCGTCTCGTCCTTTTTGAATGGCCACTTAGCATGTTTTGTAACTATCCACTCGATTTCTAAAAAAAAAATTTTTTAGAATCTGTTTAAAAATTTTCCTTCTTATTTCTTCTAACTTCCTGAAAGCATCTAAAGGTTATTGCTCCTTTTAAATGCTGGCGCACTTTTAATTTATCTGCATATCAGTGTTTGCTTTATGGCGTATCTTTCTAATTTATCTGTAAACACGAAAATTAAAGAAAACTGCTTCCTGAAACATGTTAAAAAATAATGTTTATGATCTTCAGGGAACATGGCGATACTACCATAATTTGAAATATGTTTTGTGTATCAGACATTATAATTCAAATCATGCAGGGAGTAAAATAAAATTTATTTAACAGGCTGTTCTAATTAACCATTAATTAGCGTTGTAGGTGTACCATATATTAATACATTATTAGACAGGTTGACGAAGGTAACTTGTAGAAAACAATATTAATATTATAGGGCTATTGAAATTTGAAACCCATATCCGTCATGGTTGGGACAGGAGATGGTTTATTACGGGAGAGAGAGTCGGTAAATCCGGAGTTTCTAAAAATAATAATATTAATAAAACACATGATTTTGTGAATATATAAGTCACAAATTCTATCCCTATTTTTAAAATGTTGGTAATTTATGCAGTTATTGTTATATGTAGGGGAGACCTGGGCACAGTGGGACACGGGGCACAGTGGTACAACGTCTTTATAAAATCAGGTTTTATCAGCAACACAATGCTTTTGATTTACAAAGAAGCTGTATGCAGCACTCTTTCGTTAACCAACATTTCTGCGATCTGACACAAGTATAGAAGAAAATATTTGCAATTAAAGTTTTTGTTCTTGAAAAGTAATTATTCAAC
>JAQGAE010001243.1:0-24606 GCA_034696685.1 Julus scandinavius
TTCTTTGTTGTGTCTTCTCATATATTGTCAGCATGTTTTTCAAATATGTTATGTTTATATTATTTATGTTTTGTTCGTTGATAAAAAATGCGTTTTTATGTAAACAATTGTCAGCAGTTGACCTTATCATGTCTGTATTGTGTCTATTTCTAGGATGACATGAATTTGACTGATGAGAAAAAGGAACCTTTAAGGCAGCGAGACCTACAAGGAAAAAAGACCCTCCTTACCTTGCACAATGCTCGTTTAACCAGCGTACGTTGATTTATCATGTGTAGTTGTGTCAGGCTTATGGTGTATTCCAAATTCTAAACATATAGATTATTGGAAAAGTTTTTGTGGGCAAACTGCCAAAAATCCAATGAAGTATCCAAGAATAAAACATCTTCTGTTACTATGAAACTTTGTAGGGAACAGTTCATAAGTAAATCTAGTAGCTTTTATGAATGTTCTTGTTGACTTTTAGGTAAATTTCTGATGTTTAGGCATTCACCATTCACTAAATTTAACATGCAATTAATTTGTGTTAATTGGCTTAACGGCAGTTAAAACAGCGTTTTGTTAATCCCAGATTGAATGTCACGGAGCATGTTGTGACGAGCTTCTTTTTAAGTCCATCCAACTAAATTTTCTTTTATGTTGCTGTTCTTTAAAGGCTGGAAGCAAGTTGTTCACTGCCAACGATTTTATACAAGCCATGAGTGAGCACCAGTTATCCTACGATAAGCTTCCGGACATTTTGGTGCCCCTTCGGATCGCTCTTAAAAATAAACCTGTCAGGTGAATACATTTAACGGAGCGTTTGCTAGTACCTCGTTAAACATATTATACGTGTTATGCTTTTGATTAGCGTTAAGCCCAACTGATTTGTTTTGTTCTTTTCATTAGTTGGGTGGAAGAGTTTGGAGAAAAAGGATTGAATCACATTTTAATGTTTATGGATCGGATATACCCGAAGAGGTTTGGATCCCTAGTTTTTTTATCCTTAAGTTGAGTTCTTGAATCCTGTGTCTTTAAGAACTGCTTTTGTCCAATTGTTAATAATTTAGGGACGATGGAAGGGATGAAAGAGGAAACAAAATAAAACAAGAATGTGTGAGGTGTTTGAGGGCTTTTATGAACAACAAGGTATTTGTCGCTTTCAAACACTTGAAATGTTGATGTTTACTGGTTATTTATTTTCTTGACAATTTTACTTATGCTTAGCGATTTTCTCTTTTATTGTGCACTTTTAGGCTGGACTGAAACAGTTTTGCGGAAATAAGAAGGCAATACAAGCCCTATGCAAAGCTATGGACCACAGAAACCCGCCTGTTATGATAGAAGTACTAAATTTACTAGCTGCAGTTTGTCTCGTACCGAATGGGTTTGTATACATTATACTATAAACCGTGTATCAAGCTCAAAACTGGTGTATTTTTACTTAAGTTCTGCGCTATTTATCCACCATTTTTTAGTCACGATAAGGTTTTGGGAGCCATTACAGATGTCTACAAATCGGATGGGTCGTCGACGCAGAGATTTCTACCTATTATTAAAGGGCTTTCCAAGGATAATCTTCCACTAATTGTGAGTTTTGGTGTAGTTTGCAAAAATGGCATTGAAAAACATCTTTATGTATTAATTTTGCGATTTAATATTGATAACAAATTAATATATGTCTGGGCGAAGAATTTTGTATTATACTTTACAAGCACTTTTTTTCAAAAAATATAAATACTTTGCATAAATTTGAAAATGACCCTGTGACTATTTAAGAGTATTTGACAATTTGTAATTTGTAAAACATTTTTTTTTACTTTAATTCTTTGAATTTATATTCCTTAATATTGTTTGTCTCCTTTCTATTCCTGCGCTTACTTTCAATTAATTCTACTTAGTAAACGTTTCCGAAATCGAATTTCTATCGGAAAGGTACAATTTTCACAAAAGTTTTCTCCCACATTCGATGTTTGGTTAAAAATTTCGAACGTGCAATTAAATCCGGCTACATTTTTCGTTGTATTCTTAGGCGGCGTGTTTGCAGTTAATCAACGCTCTAGTCACTACGCCTGATGATTTGGATTTCAGGTTACATTTACGCAATGAATTTATGAGAACGGGCTTACGCGACGAGCTGAAAAAAATTGAAAAGGTAATGATAAGCTTAACAATTTTTCTATGCGTTTCTACAAGTAATTGTTTTTAAAGTTTCATGTTGTTTTTTTCCAGATTGAAAGCGAAGAAGTAAAAGTACAATATCACGTCTTCCAGCAGCACAAGGAAGAAGATTTTGAGGAATTTTCCCAGAGATACGATAATATAAGGCTAGAGCTAGAATATCCTTTTCAAGCAAAAGTTATCGCTGAGAGAAAATTTGCAGGTTCACATACAGAAGTGGAGGAATAAATTCCAAAAATTATCCATAATGAAAATCCCCGCTTTAAACGTGATTGCGATTTTAATGTCTTTTGCAAAAAAATCCGATGTAAATCTGCGTGTTACCTGTTAATTTTTTCTGCAAAACAACATTCGTGCAAAGAATGGTTTCTTAACGATTAGCTTCACAGATGTAAGTGACTGTTATGACCTTCTCAAGACTTCCGTGATGGAAACGCCATCTGAACCATACTTTCTTTCCATTTTACAACATTTGTTATATATCAGAGAAGAACCTAATATAAGGTAACGTTTTAATTACTTGTTCTCAGATGCATCTTTTTAAATTTCGACTTAATTGAAAATATGTAAAAATTGGTGGGAAAAATATTCTGTAATTGTTACGGATTTTCCATACATAGTAACTGTTGTCGATAATCGTAATTGTGTCGTTTTTTCAGGGTTGCTTATTATCAGTTAATAGAGGAGTGCATCTCCCAAATAGTATTACATCGTGGGGGCTGTGATCCCGATTTCAGGCCAGGGAAAAAATTCAATATCGATGTAGACCCTCTCATTGGTAAGTTTTCACCGAACATTTGCTCTAGCCATCACTATTCCCACCTTTCTTTAGAAAAGTAACTTTTGAATTGAAAATAATGTTGAGATTATTCTATTTTGTTAATTCATCTTTGAATAATTACATTTGTTCTTCTTTAACTAAATATTAATATAGTTAAACAACCACTCAATGTGTTCTAAACTCTTTTTAGGGCAACTTTCCGAACGAGTCAAAGAGGATGAAGGAAGGTCTTCGAAAGCATTGAACAAAAAACTGGAAGAAACCATAATGGCCAAACAGGAATACGAGGCCAAAGTGGCGCAACTGGAAACGAGGTTGCGGGATTACGAGTCCGGTGCAATTGTCCCCGATGCTGTAAGTCAGCGTTTTAACGCACTCATTGCTTCGGCCACGGTTCTAACGGCTGCCACGAATGCACAATCTAACGAAGCTTCGCAGGCGCATTCTACTATTGCACGCTCGATTAATCCATCTGCACGGGAAAATGAAACTGAGGTAGATGGTGTTGTGAACTTGTTTAGCCCATGCATGTTTCCCTTAATATCTTTCTCGGGAACTACAGAACTAATACACATACATGCGCAACCAAAGGTAACTGCATGCTAAAATAGACATTTAATTATTAATGCACTTCGAAATAAGCCAGAAATAATGCACGTTGAATAGCTTAATTCCTTGGTTTTGGTTTCCGAAAATAGTACTAACCATTTTTAACTCAACTATTATCTGATGAAATTTCTGACATTGGATATGGGGTGCTACCTATTGCAAACATTTAACATGTAAAAACATTAGCTTCCTGTTTTTAGTAAATTTTCACACTTTATGTTCTATTCAAGACAATATCAAACGATACAACTGGAAAGTTTACTAATTTAAAAAACAAAATTGATAAAGTAATTGAATCACTTTTATTTTAATACTTGCCAAGTTTTGCTAAATTACATTTCAGATTTTGTTTTAAAAGGCTTAAAAGAAGAAAAAATGCATAGAAAACAATTTGCAAAATCAGTTCAGAGATTTAACACTTACCGCTTACCACTCATTTTATAAAATGACAACTTATTGCACATGATAAAATGTTCCAATATTAAATTAGTCGAACCGTGGACCACCGCCACCACCGATGCCAGGAAAAGGTGGTCCGCCTCCTCCTCCACCACCAATGCCAGGAATGGGAGGAGGCCCCCCTCCACCACCGCCTATGCCGGGGATGGGGGGTCCTCCACCGCCACCTCCCATGCCAGGGATGGGAGGGGCGCCGCCACCTCCCCCTATGCCAGGAAAAGGCGGCCCTCCTCCGCCACCACCTCCTCCAGGGATGGGTCCACCGCCACCGCCCGGTGGACCCATGAGGCCGGCTGGGCCGCCTCCACTGCCGCACGGTTTGAAACCCAAGAAGAAATATGCGGTGGATGCACCCATGAAAAAGGCCAACTGGAAAAAGGTAATTTTGGGTGAAGATAAATCCTATTATGATTAAAGTACATGAACAATCCTTCATTTGCTATTTTTATCTCTTTCTATCTTTTTTTTTTAGATAAATCCTCAAGATCTGTCTGAAAAGGCATTCTGGGTTCACGCAAAGGAAGAGGATTTGCCTTGCGAGGACATTTTAAAGGACTTGGGTTCAAAATTTTCAACAAAACCAGCTGGTTAATATACGCTTTTACTTTAACCAATTTCTCAAAATGCGCTATTTTTCGTTCATGGGTTTTAAAAAACGTTTTTGTCACAAAATGCAGGCAAGCCAGTTACAGATGGACCTGCGGTGACGGAAAAGAAATCCGCCAAGAAGGTTAAAGAGCTCAAAGTTTTAGATAGCAAAACTGCGCAGAATTTGTGTAAGTTTAAAGCAGTAAAGCCAAAAAGATAACATGCAATGATAATTGTGATACTAAATTCCATCTCGCGTTTTAGCCATCTTGTTCAGTTCTCTGAAAATTACTCCCGCAAATCTGAAGAACTACCTGTTGCGTTGTGACGAAGAACACCTAACGGAGACTTCAGTTAGTCAGTTAATCGACATGCTGCCGTCACCCGATGTCTTTAAACAGCTGGAGCCTTTTAAAGACCAAATCAACGAATTGGCAGATGCCGAGCAATTCATCGTTACGGTACATACCTTTTTGAGCATATAAAATCCTGATCTTATTGGATTTTGAGCAGAATAAAACAGATTTTAATTTCATCACAGCTTTCTAGTATCAAGAGGCTTCTACCAAGGTTAAAGTCATTGCAGTTCAAGCTACGCTTTAACGAAATCCTCAGTGACATTAAACCGGCAAGTATTTTGCATATTAACTATCGTTTAAATTACTTTAAATAGACGAGGAACAGATTAGTCTACTTTAAGTACAGAAACTACTAATTTCCAGTATGTTAACTGAGGTTTCTGGTTTCAGGCTTTTTTAGATCTCTTCATCATGACTTCATGATTCATGTCACAATGTAATAAAATTTGCGAGTGTTTTTTTTTTTTTCACAGGACATTGTGAATGCAACAGAGGCCTGTGAGGAAATTCGTAAGAGCAGGAAATTTGCAAAGATTTTGGAACTCATCTTGCTGATGGGCAACTACATGAATTCTGGATCTAATAACGCGCAATCATTTGGCTTTGAAATGAGTTTCATCACCAAGGTATTTTCATTTAATTTCAGTCATTATTTATTTTGTTTGCGGTTCATCGGGTATTTTCCCAAATTTTGGAAATATCATCACACATCATTCTGGAAATACATTTTTTAGTTATCCGGCACTAAGGCCATCGACAACAAGACGACTTTGTTGCATTTCTTGACTTTACTGATAGAGAGTAAATTCCCGGATGTTTTGTCCTTCGGCGACGAGCTCATCCACGTTGAAAAGGCTGCCAAAGGCAAGATTATCTTAACGCTTTTCGGCATGTTCGATAAAGTCTACAAAATCTGATACTAATCGATTTGGCAAATGTTTCAGTTTCCACCGAACAACTCCAGAAACTGGTTAACGACATGGGGAAATCGGTAAAGCAGCTTGAAATGGATTTGGAGAACAACAAAGCGCCTCAATCGGACGATGATCGTTTCATAGAAATCATGACTGTATCCTTCTTTGCACCTTGTGCGATTTTAAGTTGTTTTTTCAACGTTTTTCCTTAATCTGTATTTCTCGCAAACAGCCGTTTGCCAAAGAAGCCAGGAATCAATACGAAATTCTCGACAAGATGTTCAAAAAGATGGAGAGCTGCTTCTCCGACCTGGCCGAATATTTCACGTTCGATTTGAAGAAGTATATGTTGGACGAATTCTTCACGGACATCACCACCTTCAAGCATTCTTTTAAAGTTAGTCTACAGATTATTATGTTTGCAAATCTTATAACGATTGTTTATCCACCATGGGAGGGAGGGTGGATATAGTAGATGTACGTGAATGTCCACAAATTCTGACTTTTTCAATCGTAGGAAGCCATGAATGATAATGTCAAAAATAGGGAACTGGAGGAGAAAGCGAAGCGGGCAAAGGAGGTTCGCGAGAAGGCAGAGCGTGAAAGGCAAAAGAGGCAGGAACACAAAAACAATCTCATGAAAATGGACGAAAGTGAGTTATTTGTATATTTCTGACCCTTTGTATGACCCTTTGTTTTTTTAATAAAAAAAAATAAAACTTTTTCCACTTGCATACTTTGTTAATTTTCATTTTTTTCTGTATTTCAGATGACAATGAACATGGCGTTATGGATCACTTAGTAGCTGCGATTCAGAACGGCCAGGCATTTTCTTGCAACATGAACAAACCTCGCAAACGTGCTCAAAGGGCTACTGGAGGTAAGTAACCAGTTGTTTGTAAGCTCTAAATGGTCTCGGATGACCAATGTATTAGTATAGAATTTTTTATGCTAATACTCTGGCCACATTTGTTATGACGAATAAGTGTCAAAGTTTGAGTTAACAAAAATTAACAAACCAGTGTAATGCACTTTATCCATGTCTCGAGTGGCATTCATCCTTTCCCTTTTGCATTTCTTCCTTTTTTCCTGCTGCTTTCTCCGATCTATTGGTCAGACCCTCCCAACTTATGAGGTACGGTAAGCCCCTGCACCATCTTCCTAATCTCACTGTTGTCTCATCTAGAGGAAATAGTTGATGCTTCAACTTCTGCAAAATTTATTTTAAATAAAACTGAACCGAAATTGGTACCACCGGTAAACTTGCCAAATCAATGGTTACTAGATATCGCGACAAACCAGTTATCCGTTTAGAAATATTGTCTAAATCGAGCTGCCATTTGATGGAATTCTTCTCGGTACTGTTGACAGACATGCCATGACCACCCGTTAATGTCATTATTTTCCTATTGCAGCTGCCAGACAGGCTCAGCTCACCAGGAGTCGCTCACGCAGCGGCCTTCCATCGACTCCGCTGTCTCCGGTGGACATCGACATGGAGCCCATGTTTGAGCAGGGTGAGGACATAATGTCGGCCAAGCCTCGCCGTGGTCGTATGGGGAACGGAGAAGGCGGCAGGGACAGACGTCCTCTACCCGGGTTTCAGATGGGCGGTAAAGATGACTTTCTAGAAAAGCTTAACGCTCTTTGAATCCAGACTGCAAACTCTTGGAAATTCGCAACGTTGCAGTTATGCCAGATTCTTAAGGAGGAAGAGTTTTCAAAGTTTGATTTCTCACACGGCAGAAGGTAGCACCCGTTATTCGTCGGATCGAAACCCGTAAGGAGTCCTTTAAAAGGTGCCTCGGGTCGATTAGATTTTTACTTCGGTTTCGTCAAGTGCCTGGATCTCCTTTCGCGCGTTGTACATATTTTTTTCTAAAATTCGGTCGGTGTTCGCTGTGCCAATAATTTCTTCCACTTCCGACACGATTTTTAAGGGTTTTTTCTCCCGCGAATCGCGTTTCTGCGCGTGTTCGGACGCGATTCGCCTTGAGTTGTTAAGAAGCGACAGTGCAAAACAAAAATAAACTATAAAGATAAAAATAGCTGGAATATGGTTATGGTGAAACTAAATCCCCTTACTCGGCCTATGTCGACAATACAAGATGTTTACTGTTTTCCAGTTTATAGAAGTTCATTTAGCAGTTAAACTTAACTTTCCTCTTGTAGAATTAATCGTCCATTTTATGTCGTAGTTTTTTTACGATTTTCCCGTTTAAAAAAAAACAACTGCAAGAATCCAAAATTATAATCTGAGAAAAGCGACGTTTCAATAACTTGAGGTAAGTTAGATTTAACCATACAAATAATTTCTATAACTGCAATAGATGAGTAAAAGATAATGAATTAAGGACCTTAATTCTTAGCTACAGGGAACAATGATTCACATTATTTTATAAACTAATAAACGTTTATCTGCACATAGAGAAACGATTCCGCTTTTATGAAAATAAAATACCGTAGGAGTTTATCAATTCTAAGATTAACTTTTTACTTACAGAATCGCCTACAGAAAAAAAAAAACTTTGATTCTAAGAAAATGTAAATTTATAATATCTTTCAGAATGTTTAACACACATTTAATATACCTCGTTTTTTTAGATGTTTGTATGAAAAAGTGCATCCTAGAATTGATGAAATAGGGTAGTTTTTTCTTATCTTCTGAGCGGGATTCTTTTAAAAGAATTGCTAGCGAACCAATTTTGTAATCTTGGAAACTTTTGAAAAGTTGGTGTTTCATAATTACCTTTTCGAGAAACTGTTAATGTTCATTTACCTTAGCAGTGAATGGATCGTTTAAGGAAAATCTTAACTGGACCCCTAATAGAAATTAAAATTGGGACTTTTTTAAAATCGTTAATGATTCATTTGATCCATTATGTGGACTTGCATAGTTTTGAACTTTTCGTACTACTTGTAAAAGTTCTGGGATCCCGTGGGCGTCTACTTTGAGAAACCATGCACACTCGTACCTTGCTATACGGTCAAGATATGTTCCTCGAAAAATTGAACATAAAGCCAAATACCATTTAAGAAAGGTTATTTATTACTGTACTACACTGTTTGATGTGTGCCTTACTATATACACTGCGGTGTTGTCCATGTCATAGAATTTCCCCATCTTTTTTGGTCCTATATCGAAAAAAATTGGGCTGTAAATCAAAATTTTCCGATTATTAGAAAGGTTGTTGTATAGCTAAAAACTAATGTAAAAAGCGAAAAACTTGGTATGACAGCGACTACTTTGTTTAAAAATAACATTGGAATTCGCTAACTTTGTAAATCTAAGTTAATCAAATTCTCAATTTTAACTGAAGGAAATAATGACCGTACTTATTATTTTAACAAAACCCAGTTTGGTCCTGTTTTATACTTGTTTTTAACTGCTTAACGGCTTCAAGGCCTTGAACGAATACAGTATTAGTGCTTTTGATTTCATGCATAGGATTAGCAAGTAAAGTTAAACCAAGCTCAATTCCGCTCAACATTCCAGAATTAGAATATTAATAGATGTGGAAACCGTTTGAATCGTGGTAATAAAAAAGGGAAATCCTGCCCCTAGATTTGAGCTTTTTCTATTACCTTTGCAGTGGCTGGCCAGTTCCAAAATAGAAGCGTCCTTTATGACACTGCTCACTATTTTTGTGTAGGATGTGATGTAATTGAGAATGGTGCGTTAAAAGGTCCTGTTCGTTTTGCGGAAAAGCTGCTGTTTGGAGGATTTGGGTGTCCGTGAAAGATGAAAACTGGCTCCGACTGTGAGATACTGACTGAATTGAAGGAAAATCAGTCGGAGAAGCTGCGAACTATGACCTTTAGATGAAGCCCAGTTCATCGACATCCTCCACCCAGTGAGATTGCTCGTTCTTTTAAACTCGTGTACAAATGCTGGGGTTGTGGCACACCCCGATACTGTAAGATAATAAGTTCGTTATTTGAGGGGAAGAACAATCGTACTATTTGGTATATAAAATGCAGATCTTTAGCATATTATTCTCACTTGACTCTCTTTATTTCTTTACATCTCTAATTTTGCCATAGGTTTCTTCCAGAAACTCCGAGTATAGTCAGTGGTTAATTGTGTCTGCGGCGTAATTCCTCGAATTTATTCATCCCACGGTCTTTCACCGTATTCGCTTGCAGTAGCGGGTGCGGATGGCGTCGAAGTGTGCCGCCCTGTTCATCCGGCCGCACTTTTGGCCTCCTGGTGTGTTTAGCTTGTTCTAAAGACGTTCAGGTACAATATTTGGTAATCCGTTATGGTTATATGATTCGTTGTACGTTTTTTTACAAGTTTTTGTGAAAGGAATTTTGGTATGTAACACTACATTTTTGTTTGCAGCAGTGGTGAAATAAGAGCAGACAAAAGTGCATATTTTATGGGTGCCTAATGAAATACAGCATTGCACCGGCTGCAGCTAAATAACTATAAATACCCTCGTATATTAAACAAAATCAGTCTTGCGCACAAGGGAAGTTAGCCTCACATTGTCCGTCGAGTATCAAGTATGGATGGAACTCCATAAAGACGTTCCATCAGTTTCCGGTACTACGTTGCGCACTTCTGTCCGGACGTGAAACAAATTGAGAGTTCACGTGCAACGTCAACTCTCAACTTGTTTGATGCGATGCCGAAAGATTAACAGATGTTGGGACGCTGTTATGGAGTGCTATCCAGACTTGATACATGACTTATAGAGTTGCCTTACTTTGCAGTTTTGCATATTTCCAGAAACACTTCCCACAACACCATTCGAGAATTATTCTCGAAAACGATGATAGCTTATCTATGTTTTCAGTTATGCGTTAATCTTGTCCAGTTTACGTGAGTTGATGTAAAATTGCAGATCTAAGATTTGTTACATAAGGGCTTATCTCTACAAATCTTACCCATCATTCGTGCTCGTTTTTCACGCTCCGATTTTCTTTTATGAAGACTAACAAAAGCATCCTTTAAAGAGAAATATTCAAGTATTAGATCGATTCACAAGACGTGATTTAAAATGAACTCAAAATTCTGTGCTCCCGAAATTCGGCTAAATAATTTAATTTAAAAGGTCGCTTTAAGACCTAATAAAACATCTGTTGAGGTTAAGAATATTTTTTCTAGCAAAAATTCACATAATTTGTGGAAGCCCGCCAATATTTTCCATTTAGAAATTTTCAAACGTCCTTTTCAATTTTTGTTTCTATAAAAATGTTAAGAAATGGCCTCACAATTTCACAACCATAGGAAGGGATTTTAAATACATTTAACTTTTTGAATGCCGTTGTAGATACCCATGACAATATCTGGGCGATTTAATAATTATTCTTTTAAATGCAACTCTTTCACAATTGATTTTTTGCTTTTTTTTTTGCTATCATTGTCAGGAGGTTTGTGCGTTTCAGGCATTGCACTCACAGATAACACAACCAACCATTTAAAAAATGTCGACATCACACACTCACCTCGAGACTGTTCATAAAGAGTTTCATGTCGCTCATGAAGATGTCGATATTGTATTCACCTCCTCCATCGGCCCTGTTATCGATGCTGAAGAACAACTTGGCCTTGGCAAATGCATGGTCTCCCAGCTCCAAATTGTGCTTCACCTTCTTGATGATTTCTCTAAGTCTCATCGCAACTGGCTATTAAGCAAAAAGTGGAAGAAAATCAGAAATTGGTTTGGTCTGTAGCGTTTTGCAAGTAGTTTGGGTAAGTTTGTGGCCGCTTTGTCCATACTATTATTTCTGTGACGAATCTGTGGTTGTTGAAATAGGCTTTCGACTTTGCCTGCACCATCAATTCGATTCTCTCCAGTTTATGCAAAGCGTTGTGTTTTTCCGGCTGCTCGATTGCCAACAAATCACAAAGAAGTTCCACCAATTGTTCTAGGTTTTCAGTTTCTTCCACGATGCTGCTTCTCTTTTCTGAAACTTTCATACCTATTGTTTTGGAGATAACAGTTATACAATTTGTTTTCACTCTCTGAAATTTGTAAGTACTCTAGCTCTTATGATCCTAAACCTAATATGCCTGCCAGTATTTTCCATTTACATATTTTCAGACTTTCTTAATCTAATTTTTGTACATTTTAAAGACTATAAAGTTCTGATCTCTGTCGATTGGTTTTGTAACCCCTAGGTGTTTCACCAACCTGTATTTAAACATTCAAAATCCTTCCAAAATCCAATGAAATCGGGAAACTCGGATTGGATGACGTCTACAATGAACTCCATAAACGTGTAGCCATCGAGTGCCTTTGTATCTCTCAGCTGCAAAATGATTGAACGTCTCAAGTTTTCTGTCATTAAAAATGAATTCTGATAACTGGTAACTATGAATTCTCGTCTGTCACAAAGGTCATTGATGCATGATTTTTGTTAATGTTTTTTAATAGAAATGTTAACGGTGATTGAAACCCTATCCCTTTCAATGGGTAAATTTGCAACGACACTCGCAGCCAAACAAAAATAGATTAAATAAAAATAAAAATTGTCTAAAATAGCTTGATAAATCAACAAGGTCATTCGCTTGTCGTTTTTCACTTTAACATTATAGATTTTTTTAATTTAAATTATTATTTGAATTTTTGCACTCACATCTTGCCTATCTCATGCTGCCACCTGCTGGCAGCGTGTGCAAAATAACGGACAATTTTCAAACTTGTTTATTAATTTTTTTAAATTCTACTATTTTAAAGTGAAAAACGACAGGCGAATGACCTTGCTGATTTATCAAGCTATTTTTGACAATTTTTATTTTTATTTAATCTCCTTTTGTTTGTCTGTGAGTGTCGTTGCAAATTTACCCATTGAAAGGGATACTAAGGGTTTCAATCCCTCTTAATACAAAATGACAAGCCGTACACGTACCAAAGGTGATATTTTTTTCTAAATCCAACCAAAAAATACTGAATTGTTCCTGTTTTGACACGATACCTGGCATTTGTATAGAGCAAAAACATCTATCATATTTATCTAAGGGCCGGCCCATTCATGAGAAAGAAAAATGTATGCCACTGACTTTATTTCAGCTAATTTCTGAGAAATGTTATGAAAGAATAGTCGACGTTTTGGGACCTAGGACTTTTAACTCTTTTTAAATATTTTCCCTAGGAATACTTCTTGTGCACAGAGATTCAAATATACTAATGGTCCAATACTAGGTCTTTTGAAAAACAACACTAGGTATGGATTAATTCACTGATGGATCCTTTGAAACCGTAATTACCAACCATAAATACGGCGACTGATGCAAATGAATATTTATTACCTTATTAATCGATCTCAGGTCGATTGCATATGCTCCATTCGGAGAGATATCCGCATTCATGGAATTTCCTATTACCAAAATGAGCTTGAGGGTGTGTAGCCATCCTTGATTTGACATGAGTTTGTCCATGGCGATGATCGGTATGTCCGAATGCTTTTCGTGAGTGAAGATACAGTTTTTGTTAGTTAGCTATATTTTATACAAGGAACACCCAAGTTTTGTTACCGCAAGAAGATGTTTGCAGTCTGTGTCAAAATCCTCCATCCGTATCATCCACTGCACGTACGTCGAAATGTTAGGTATTCCTGCCAGCTGAAAAAAAATATTGCCCATTTTATGAACAGATTAAGATGAAATTTTAAATTGTATTTATAAGCTGCAAAGCTTTGTTATAGATGTATCTGATAAAGACTAAGAAGTTTTTTATTTTAAAGAAATAATTTTATTAAATTTATAATTAATTACACCCATACCTCGCTTTACGGCTTAGATACGTTCCGGAAATGTTGGCCATATAACGAATCAATTATTTTGCCAAATCCGACCTTGTTTGTGCAAATTGGGGTAACTTATCATATTTTTTGGCCAATTTCTTTAATTACAGCATTTTGTTTGGCCGTATAACGAAACATTGTGGGCCGTAAATCGAAAAAGTGCCATAATTAAAAAATGCCGTTATAGCGAAAGGCCGCATAAAGAGCGGCCGTATAGCGAGGTATAGGTATATATCATAAAAAGGTATAATCAGTTTTCAAAATCGATAAATGAAAACCTATAAAATAATACTCGACAATGCGCTGGTCACGTGAAGGGGTCCTTGAAAATTAAAAGGATTAACCTAGCTTGAAATCTTAAAATGTCCTTGCATTTTTCTAGAAATCCTGGAAACCCTGTAGGCCCTACATAAAATACTGATGACATTTTACCAGTTGGAGATGTAAATTGTCAGTAAGCATTGCAATCTATATCTGACATATTGCATGTTGTCACTATATCATTTAATTGGTATTTTTTTACTAAATATGTTATGAAAGTATAGAAATCTCTTGCTTTTCCATCTTTGTTTTTCTCAAGAAATTTGAAAACAGATTTCATTTTAAAGTTGAAAACATCAGCTTGGTTAAAACCAATGCACATGAATCAGCAATTTATGTTTTTTTAAAGAATTGTGTAATTTATGGTACTGTTTTTAAGTTTTCGATCATTAGAGACTGAAAGTAACTTTGTTTGGCAAAATGCAACTTGTTCTTGATGAAATATATATAAATACATCATAATTTGCTAATGTTGCTTATTATTGCCAATGTAGTTCACCCATGTATAGCAGGACAGCCAGGACCCATATTTCAAGTGCTTCCCGAAGAGGGAATTCCTGCTTAGCCTTCTGATAAAAACCAATGTTTGAATTAATTAAGACCTACCAAAATGCCCACTTTATCGAGGATCAACATGTTTCCATAGTTGTCCTTAGCACCGTTCAGTTGCGCTACTTTGGATAAGTCGTTAAGAGTCGCTTTCAGGTTCCGAATGATCAATAGCACGTTTTTGTCTTCGTACTCAAAATTCAAAACCCCTTGTCTAATCTGTTCCGGAGACAATCCGGACTTCACTATATAGCGTTCTGCAAATGCGACAAAAGCGCACAAACTCTTCATTTAATCCTAATTCGTTTCTTGTACTTTTATGGAGATCTCAACTCATTATAGTACATGGTATAATTCACGGCACACTAAACTAGGTCTACAATTGTGGCGGTACACAGATTGAATAACATTGCCAATACAAGACAACAATCCAACGATACAAAGGGACCTTTTTTGTATTGTGTGAGAATATTTAATGAAATATATAAGCAAATCCCTGTAAAAAATAGTATTTCTACAGTGCCATTTTTGTTGTTTTATAAAATATCTTTTTGGTATGTTATAAATTCATGCCATTTTGAAAAAACGTTTCATGAAATGGGAGAAATCCCAGATATGAAAATGGTAAGAGAATTTATTTTCATAGAAGAATAACTTAAGTTTTTAATGCTTTTGTACCTACCTGCTGCCCCCTCCATGCCCATGCCACTTTTGCCGATGATCTGTTCCACTGCAGGTTTCGCCACTCTTCCGTCTTTGGCTGCAATATTCATCAGATAAAACAAAATATTTTCAGTTTTTAGATTTGGTTCGTTGACATTGTTAGCGAATTACTTGCTTTATTATGGTACAGCGGTTACTTTTGGCATCAGCTTGCTTTTCAAAATGCTTGCTGCATTTTTCTAGACTGTGAATTATGGCCACTTCGTTGATATGCATTGGCTTGGCCCAAAGACTGTCTTTATCAATATTGGTCGGGTTCACCTGGAAATATTGTACATGTCGTGTTGTTTCCAAAAACATCCTCATCATTTGTTGTTAGTTCCACCACACTTTCCCAGAATATCCTCACGGTTTACATTACTCAAAAACTGCCTCATTTCTAACATAGCTTTTCTGACATCTTCCTAGACTTTACAGTTCATGCCCACATCATCACACATTTTCTGTGATTAGACAAGAATTCCTTCATACTAAACCTAATTTTTCCCCATTTTAAAAAAGAAAATTGATATACTGTCTCTTATGTTTACATCTTCTTTCCTTAATATGTCCAATAATATGTAAAATGTACTTTAATTTTCATAAATATTTAAGAATTTCTTATATTTTGTAATGTTTTTGATAATTCCTTTATAGAAAAACAAGTTTTTTGAAAACTAACTCCATTTGGTTAGTTTTTCAAAATTTCTCTAGAACCAAATCTGGTATCGCATATACCGGAGTTTTTCAACCCGAAGCACACTAAATAATGTCTAAAATTGTCGCGGCACACTGACAGAATTTTAAGGGACTGAAATCGCCATTTCATGTATGGCTAGATCAGAAATTAAACGCATATGGACTTGTAGAGTATGATTCTACTGGAATCGTAATCACTACTCCTACTCACGAGTACAATTTGCCCAAGTATGTTGAATAATCTATATATGGCCATTTAATGGATAAATACATTGCTTAATTGACAATATATGGGTATTGGGCCTTGATGGCTATGGTCATTCATAAGCTAAATTGAGTCCATACTTGACTTCAAATGACACTTACAAGTTCATACATGGTTTTATATAGTTTTTCCACTAAAAATATTTCGACTCTACTCCAAGATCCCACCGCACACTTTGGAGACCGTGTGCTGTGGGACACTGGTTGAAAAACATTGTTATAGACCCTTCATCTCTAATCCTAATTTTTTTCCCCATATACTTACAGGTGCAAAATGAAGTCTCAAAGTCTTTTTCGGAGTTTTGAATAATTTTGGTGCTGGCAAATGGTCCAGCCTGACCGCTGGCACTGGTTTTCCTCCTAATGCCGGAGGTGGTGGCGGAGGCGGGGGTGGAGCTCGTTTTACAGGAGGTGGTGTTTCGCGTTTTGATTGCTATTAACGGTCAAATAAATTGTTTATTTAATAATTTTTACAAAAATTGCAAAAAAACATCTTTGGACCTAAAACTGTAGGAGTTTAAATACAAATACAGAGGTTAATTTTTATAAAATTCTTAATTTCCAGCTTTAATTCTGGTTTTCTTGAAATTTGATAATCCATTTCTCAAAATTGCCTTTAAAACTCGTATAATTAAAAATCGTGTAATATTTTTTTCAAAATTCATTTTTGAAAACTCAACTTGGAATGGTCTAATATTATGCTTGGAATAATTAATACTACACATACCCTGAGTCTTGAGTTCCTAATAGAGTTCCTAATAGATGCACGGTGCTCCTCTTTCTTAGGCGTTGAAGCTTCAAGTGACTTTTTAAAGTCATGGATGTTCATATTCTTGCCTCTAAAGGTCTTCATGTGAGGAGGAGGCGCTCCCATTCCCATGGGTGGTGGCGGCGGAGGCCCCGGCTATATTGTCGTGTTCAAATCAAAGTTTATATTATTATAAAACTTTTATTTGCGGTAATCATATGACGTTTAGCACACATTAAAAGCTTATTTGCAGAATGCGTTTTTAAATATATGGAATGGAATGCTTGAAAAAAAAATTGATAACTAACCATTTTGGCTACTCCTTACAGCTTCTCGCAAACTCTTTGTTGTCCCAAATAAATTAACTCGATACTGTATAGTTCTTACTTCAATTTCGATACTGCTAATTCACTACTTCAATTTTGAAAACGTTGTCGAAACAGGCTAAACATTTGAAAATCTGAGAACTAAAACAATGTCCGAATTTCGAAGAACACTTAGAACTATTTCGCGCGTTGTGATGTTTATGCACGTGCACCACAAACAAAATATAAAATCACCACATTTTGTGCATATATTCACGTGTTCATATATTCCATGCTAAAAGCTGGTAAATTAAGGTGACAAACATTTTTATTTATTCTAACTTTAACTTTTATTTCATTAATTCGATTTTTTTGTAAACTATACACTGCGAATTGTAATATTCTAAAATAAATATAATATCCCTGCAAATAATTGATAATTCAACATGAGGTAACTCAAACTCTTCTGTTAAAGTGTTAAAATGAATAATCAAATATTAAAAATCACTTTCCATTACATAATTTAAATATGTACAAGACAAATGTGGCATGTTTTAAGGTGCGTTTCCACTGGAGATTAACTCTCATGAATTGCTCGTCATGAATCTTGTATTCCGCAAAATTTCCTAATCTATCTCGAGAGCTGCTCTCAAAATTCGAACATGGTTTGCATTTTGCGAGCTGCTATCAGTGACAGCTCTCGAACTGTAGCACGTGCTACATCGAGAACTGATATAGAGAGTTTCTCTCAAGTGGAAACGCACCTTTACCAAAGTCGTTTCTTTATTTAGGAGTAATGAGCTTTACAATAAACTTAAAAAAAAGAACTTCAATTAATTTGAATTTCGTATTTCGCGCCAAAGTCACAGCTGACCCATTCAGCCATTGTAGCCTCGCCACGATACCCTCGTCCATGACGTCACGGTCACGTGCTGGTGGAATTTTTCCCATCACTACGGTAACCGCGAAGCGTCGCCCCATATGTATTCCACGTCACGTTGCTAGGATTAGATCATAGAATTCCCCATCCTAACCATGTAGGTATCTATCGGCACGCTCCATACACGCGCTACGGATCGGACATCGATATTTTATCGATACGGAGGTTTGAAATTGTGCAGACGACGCTCCATACCTCGTCGTTTATGGATGTGGTGACGAGTTGTGTCGTGCGCTTTTGTTTCGCTGTCAAAGCGGTTTCAAAGTGTCGTCCGAGTGCGGAGAAATTAACTCTTCGAGTATGTATAAATGTAATTTATTCGGCCGGGATCGAATGCTGAGCCTCGGCATGTTCGTTTTGTTGGCACTCGTGCGCTCCAGTAGCAGCCAAGCCATAGGCAGCGATCGCCCACCTCATTCTAGGTCTCTGCCAACATCGCAGGAAGGTACGCACGAATGTCGTTAAGTTACTTTTTTTTTTATTTCTCCCGTTTAGCCAACTTCATCTTTACTTCCCAGTCGAGTGCTTGTTCTTTTCAAAAGTTATTTTTTTTCTCGTCTTGTTTGCCGAAAAATGTAACCTTTTCCTCACCACAGGTGTAAGCCTAACAAGCTGTGTTTCGATAACCAGCGGAAGGAAACGTTTAACGAATTCTAATTAGGGTTATTCACATAACGAAATAATGAACTTGGATAATGTCAACTTGGGAGAAGCGTCTCTACTCGAAGTGCTGTAATTTCAAAGTGTTTTCCCACTTGTGCTATCTCATAGTGAGTAAATGAATCAATTGAGTCATGATCTGTGAAGTGTCATGATGTGACTAGGTAATCTTTCCCTTGCATTTGTAACTATATCTGGGATGATAGCGAAGACTATTGTTGTTACACTGGAGTCAGATAACGTGGAGTGTTACCCCCACACAGCAACAGTGCTGTTTGATTTTGTTGTCTTTGCGTCCATGGTGCCGACAGTTGTGACAACATTAATAAACGACTCGGATGTAATCGTCAAAGTCGGACCTGTGTAAGACGATTGTATCAAGCTGGCTGGCTTAGAGAGGTTTTCCGGCTCGGCTTTTCCCGACGGTGATTTTCACGGTCGTGAGCTGTTCTTACTCCAGGATATGGTTCTTTCCAAAAGTCGGCTGCGACCTCTCCCTATACCGACTGTATTTTATTTTTTTACCCCACCTTCGAGTTGCCTATTGTCGTGTTGGCCGGTAAATATCCATAAATAAATAAATAAACGCTTGGGAGTGAATTTGAGTTCCCTCGTTTACAATTCTGGCAGGTGTGATGGAATTAATGAACGTGATCGTCGAAGTTGAAAAACGTTGAAACTCGCTGGAAGCAGCTGAGTTTCAAAACCAAAAGTCCAAATATGCTGACTTTGGTTT
Source organism: Julus scandinavius (assembly GCA_034696685.1). Classification (NCBI taxonomy): domain Eukaryota; kingdom Metazoa; phylum Arthropoda; class Diplopoda; order Julida; family Julidae; genus Julus; species Julus scandinavius. Next base: position 19,550 of record JAQGAE010001243.1, read on the forward strand.
TCATTTTGTTACCATATTTGTTGACGTAAGATTACAACTTTGTTTTCGGTATAAGGATGCCGCTTATGATGCATGCAATCTAACAGAAGTGATTGAATGATTTTCATCATGGGTAGATGTTCGAAACAAAAGTCCCGTCATGTTTATATCAGAAAACTAATCATCCAAACATTAGTTGAATTATTTAATAATCATGGACTTAATATTTTTTCTGATTGTTGACATTAGTATTATGTACACAACTGGAGTAAAATTGTTTGTATACAATAACCGAATGTACATTTTTTTAAGGCTTGAAGATATTTTTTTTCTAAAATGTTTTCGAGGGCCGCCACAAAACTTCAGGGGAGGCATGTGACCCATATGTCTCGTGGACCTTATTGGGCTATGTTATCTAACTGGTGATTATGAGAGTTGGGTTCAAAATCATCTTCTGCTGTCATGGCAGTGGCTTTGCCGATCCTCTAAAAACCGATCGTGGTTTTGCTTATTCAGTATTCTTGGGGTTGTAAAACAACCTGCAATAAATAAAGGCAAATATTCCATGAGACTCCTACTATTAGTTTATGGAGAGTATTTTGTTTTGGTAAGATGTTGACGAATTGCCAGAAAATGTTTTCCATCTGTTTTAATGTTTGTAAAAAAATTAGCTTTAGCTGCAATATTTCAAATATGAGAAAGGTAAACATCGGATTATAAGTTGAATTCTGTGTCATGCTTATTGCGAAGCAAAGTAAAAAAAAAAAACTGATTCTAAAAAGTTACTTTAGCATAACTTTATTCAGTTTCACGGTTTCTCCGATTTTTCTTGAATGTTTCTGAACGTTTTCGTAACTTTACTCATAACCATATATAGTATTTTTCTACCTTTGAAATATATGCGGCGATTTCGCTGACACAGCCTTGTCGTATTTTTTATATATATAAGTTCTATTTATGCATTATAAAACATCATAGTTTTTCTTCATGTGTCACTTATTGGAATACATTTTTGAGTATGTATACAGCCATACTATGTATTAAACTTTCCACAAGAGCCTCATTTTTGATGCAATTTTAGATTATGGGCTTCCTGAAGTCCTCCTATGTACTGGTGCTGTCTTCTGTTTCCATAAGAGTGGCAATGTAAAGGTCAAGGGAAGAAAGTTCTTTGCATATTTACCTTCCGAGCCATTTAAAAAAAAAGAAGAAAGTAATATCTTTCACTGTAAATATTGCTAAAGCATGGGTATGAAGTTCAATTGTCAAAACCTGGAAAAGTGATAGCATGAGATCCTGTGGCATGACTGAGTAAGGATTGGTTGACACGTTCTTAGATATGCAAGTATTGAATGATTAATACAGGTTTCTCATGTGATAGCTATCCAAAGGTGTCTGCATTTGGGGAGGCAAACATTTGCCTAGTGATAATTTATGTAAAACTGGAGTTTTGTAGAAGTTTTGCAGTTTTGCGAATCTTACTATAATTATAGTACGTCCATTTTAAAACTACCTAACTTACATACGTATAGACCCCTGTATATATCGTATACATGCAAGCTTAAATATACATATAAAATAACAGTATATATTGTATTTCTACCAACATTTATTTTAAATTTTCTATCCATTATCACAAAAAAATTGTTATATTCTATGAATGTGTATGTATTTGAAAAATTAGTTGTAATGTATGGATGATGGATGGAAATGTACATCTAAATAATCAGGAATTGAGGCTAGCTTAATATCCTATTTATTTATCATAAGTGAACCTTAACGCCACTTTAAGATTTAAAAAAAAATGTGCAGCAAGACTAGAAAGTTTGGCATTTTGCCACAACCTAATGTTTACCATGCGAACTTGAACCCTTCAAATTTCATCATGTACTTTTTGGAACCTGTAACATACTGGTTTTTCATAATTTCCATTTTTTTATAATGACAGAACTCTGGTTTAATCGTGATAAAGAACGAATAGACATTTTTATTTCTTCCATTGATATGCCTGGAAAGCAGTGTCATCGTTATAATTATAGATTCCACATTTGTGAATATTTCGTAAACCCACTCATTTTTGACTTGCTTATGTAATGCTGTCTTGTGTTTCTGTTTTGCTTTTTTCTCGATAAATACGATTTTCATATATCTTGCACAAAAGCACAAATCTGCAATGCTTGAACAACGCTTTCATAATGATGATAACGCATTTTAAATTGTGTTTTTAAGTTGATATTTATTACAAAAATTCCTATATTTTCTACGTTTCAATCCATCTGTTTATATCATTAAGTTTTCTACGGTTTTGCTAGCATTTTTGCACAATTTTCCAACGTTTTTCGATATTGTTTACCATTTCTGAACATGTCATTAAATACTTCATTTAATACTAAGTTGATCAAAGCTTTCAACCTTTTCCCGACAATAGCTAAATATTATAATTATCCAAGCTTAATAACCTGAACTCATTAACCTAATAAAACGAAATTTAGCTTAATTTGACGTCTTATTCGCTGGGGATTCCCCCAACGTTGTTTGGAGTTCTTCCCCTCTCTGGAAATCCCCTATTGTAGAAAAAAGTTTTTCAGGAATTTCCTTAAACATTAAATTACGTTGTAATGTTATTCAGCTGCAAAATCTGGTTCATTATGTGTGATTATGTTAAAAAGTTTGCAAAACATTCTTCCGATTTAATTAAAAGCATTTTTTCTTTGATTTGCAGAAGTTAATCTGCTGATATAATAAATGTGTACTACCATATTTACAATAAGGGGCAATTCAAAAATTATGTCACACCTAGTGGGGGTTCGGTAATGTGACATTACACAATCAAAATTTCTTTCAAACGGTAAAAAAAATATGTGGTAATTTTTTTTTTTTTTTTAACATTTGAAATTTTGAATAGCAGTCGGGAAAAAAGATTTGAGTCCTGTAGTGACTTAAAACTTTCTTCCCGATTGCTACTCATCAATCATGAATAGCTGTTCATGAATAGCTCTTTTTCACTATTAAATAATTGCTGTTTTAGAATTTATAGCAATCTATTATTTAATATAATGTTATTAATATCAACATTGGTTTCATTAATTTAAAATTAAGTTTTTTTTAATAATTTTAAGTAATTTAACAAATAAAATATAAAAGAATGTAGAATTATTAAAAAATAATGGGGGAGGTAATCGACGGGTTGTGACATCATTATGGATGGGGTGTAGTAAAATTTGTGACAATTGTAACAAAGAGGTGGGGGATGTTTAAAAAGAGGCAAAAAAGTGTGACATAATTTATGGATCACCCCTAAGTATATTGTAATATACAGTATACTGGTATATGATTATGAATTTAAATACAGAAACTGATAGAAACGATTTGAAAAACATTGTGCAAGTTCCTCTTCAAATGATGAACATGTGCTTCGCTTCAGTCACTGTTTGTGGGTGGCAAGTATCAAGACTGGTGTATAAGCGTGTGATCCATACATTTGCTTGTCATGTGTGACTAATAGTTGACAGAGCCAATGACACTTTGCTAACAGTGTCAGGACCTGGTAGTCATTCCCTGTCCATACTAGGGCTCAGGCTGCTTGGGGCCTCCTAAACATAACTTGTTCACCAAGGATATTGACCGTTGAATTTTCGTCAATTCATTGTTATCTTGTTGTGACATAATATTGTATTAATGCATTGCTAGCTTGTTTTTTATGCTCCTGTTGAAAGTGCTAGTGAGCAAATTGGTCAGAAGGCAAAATTATGACTGTTTACAATTTTTTTGGTGGCTTTTTGTAACCTATTGTTTTTTAAAGTTGATACTGCTGTTATGTACTCGGTGTATTTGTTTTGAAAATGTTTTGCAGGCTACCGTGACCTGACATGGGCAACTGAAGCTGTCTCTCTGAGACTGTCACGGGACCTGTTTATCTTTTTTATTCTTTCAAACTGACCACATTTCCTTGGTAATTACTAAATAATATCGATAACATAATGCTTGTGAATAAACGACAATACATTTTGAAGATCAATCATCTCAGTAGCTCATTACCAGAGCTTAGTTGTAATGAAACTGCATGGACATTTCCAAAGACTAGGATGTCTTATGTGAGGAGAGGAGTTGTGACCTGATCCGTCAGGGACCAGTGGAGATGTATGATGTGATAAATGCCAAGGTCGCGTCATGCATTATTAGTTTTTTAATGGCGCATTATGCAAATATTTTAATTGTCATGATGCATTTGCATATCTAAATTAATGGTGGTTTGTTTGTTTGTTTGTTTGTTGATTTTTAATGTTTGTGAGACAGCTCTGCTTTTCGATATATTTATTTGCCACAATAAATATAGTCACTTAAATAATCGTTCATCCCCCAACTCGGGGCTACAGAATAAACTAATTCTAATCTCAAAATACAAATATACCGCGTACTTCTTCTTGTCTGACGACTGTTGCCCATTTGGAGCTCGTCACCATTCTCCCCGAATCCGCCACTCGATCCTCTGTATCTCCACTATCGGAATGTCAAAATGATTGGAATCTCACCTATTCCACATTTTGGCAAATTTGCATATTTGCCCTGATGGCCTTTCCTAATACTGGCCGAGCGCGACATTCCTCCGCATTTCTCGGCGAAAATTGAAACCTTCTAGGTCGCACGGTCGGGGTTAGAGTCCGACGCATGTCAATCCAGCTGGTTGATCTCGCTTTCTGACCAGCATGGCGGGTCCTTCGGCTGGTCGGTCTAGGACTCCTCCTTGCTGTGTGAGTAACTGCGCCAGTTCTGCAGAGATCTGCGTCATCTGTGCTACTGCCGTTTGCTGCAGTTGGATGCTCTCCGCTAGAGCTCCCAATAGCTGATCCATGTCGTTTTCCGAATTTTATCTTGAACGTTGCACTTTTCTTCTTAGGTAACTTTCCAGGTCCTCTGCAGGTCGATGCACTTGTTCACTTAAGCACACCACTTGTATTGGCCGACTGTGAGTTTTCCGCACAACTCGACCAACTGTCCGTTTTGCACAACCATGCTCTGCTACCAGTAAAATGTTTTTTTACACGAAGAATGGAGCTCCTACTTTCGGTGTGAGACAG
>JAQGAE010001244.1:0-24594 GCA_034696685.1 Julus scandinavius
TGATTTAGTTCAAATTCAATCTAACAATGATGTCTAAGTCGCTACTGACTTAGGGGAGCATTCTCCTGAAATTGGGTACGACCCCCCAGCTACCATTTATTTGCTGACTGTAGGGTACCGAGTGGAAGAAATGAATTAAATAATTGTGTACTAAATCGCTGGCTTCATATCTGGGCACTTTTGTACGGAAAGTCCACAATTTTCAAAACTGTCGAAGCATAATTTCCCCTCAAATTGGGCTTTACGCTGACCACTATCACCTTTCGCATTGATTGTGAAGAAACAATGGCATTCATTTGGCTGCATCTTCTAATTCACTCGGATCTCTTATTACGTGTGAAAAATGCCCGTTTAGCTTTTGAAAAACCTACAAAACTAATGTCCGTAGTTTTAAATTACACGATGAACCTTAAAATTTTCATGTTCGACTTTTAAACTGATGCGCGAATGCATTTTGGATTCCACTCGAGTTTACTGACAAACCTAAATCTTATCTAAGGGAAATATTGAAAAACAAACAATTGCATGTACACTGGCAAGTTAATGTAACATGTTATTTTCACAAGCCATATTTGTATTTAAATGGCTTTGACTTTCTTTTTTTTTTGGATGCATTGCTCATCGTATCGTATACGACTGTTGACAGGATGTGCCTGTATTGGTTGGTATAACCTACTGTTTGCAGGTTACGATTAAAATTTATAGTCAAATATCTTCAAATAGATATTAAAAATACTTGACTTCCTTCTTTCTGGTGATGCGACACCCGTTTGTGTGGCCTGCGATGCCTTCCTTACGGTAACCAACTACAAGCCGTACGCCGAGTTGCTCGGCTTGATACGATTGGGTCCAAGACCCCAGGTACTGAGCTAGGTGGTTTAGTGGTGACGCTATCTGCCTTCCAGCGGGAGACCCAGATTCGATTCTTGACCTGGTCCGCTACCCTGACCTTAGTTTTCGCAGCTTCCTACAGCTACTTCCAGGAAAATGCTGGGGTAGTTCCTCAAGATCGGCTGCGGCCGTGCTCCTTCCTCTCCGTATTCTTCTACTTTCTCTTTCCTTTGACTTTTGCGTATTCCCCAATATTATTTAGGCCCTCTATGACCGCAGTTGCCTTTGGGCCTCTAAGCTTCAGCCATTTCTTCCTCATTTATTTGGGTGGCTTCGGCCATCCCCTTTTCCGCAATCCTTACTTTCCTCCACAAATCAATTTTTCGCTCCTAACTGTAGCCTCCCTATATCCACAACAGTGGCGGCTCATCCACAGGCACTGCGGAACTGCCGCACCCCCGAAGAGAAAAGAAAAATGAAACTAAAAGCATACCTAAAATCGCCGTATAGAGCAGAATAGATGTTTTTACTACTTTCAAACCGAGGGTCCGGAAATTGGACCAATAAGCACTGTTGTGCAACCCTGCAGTTAAGCCATGCTCCTCAGTTCCGGTGGCGAGGTGTTTGCCTGTTGGGCGAATGTCCACATAGGAAGCTGCACACCAGGCTACGAGGGGAAAAGAACGCTGTCCCTCCGACAGTGTGACAGATTTACAGAAGGGCACACTAACGTGCATTGGCCAAAGTCTGGCCCTCCGTTTGAAAGGAGTCGCTAAAAAATTTCTGGAGCAGCACCCCCACTAATTTTAGCCACGAGCCGCCACTGATCCACAACCTCCCTTGTCTAGGCCCCCAGTAATGGCTAACTTAAGGTGCTCTCTGGGGTTGGGGTCTAGCACGTAAAATTCTCTCAACATGTCCATTATGGTCCTAAACATCTTTCCGGGTGGGATCCCCCTACTAACTTCTGGGCCCTCTACGGCATCGGTAGCCTTTGAGCCCTTAAACAAGATTCCGGGAACACCGCATCCTGTCTGCACTGCACCTTTAACCGTGGCACATCTCTTAGGTTACGCTGATTTGCGGCGTATCGCCCTCCATACCCATGCCGATTCCTTGCCGCTACAACTCTCCCTTATTTTGGGAGAGAACAGATCCATCCCTTTTTCTTGCACACTCCATTATCTATCCTGTCTGCACTCTAATCTTATGTCACCATCCTCGTACCGTTACCCGGCAACCCTTTTCTCTCATAGTTTGTCCTGCCCTGCGATAATTCGGCTGAACCATCCCTTCCAGACGTTCCTCGGAACTTTGCCCAGCCTGTCTATGGTCCTCTCTGTCACGCAAATCGTTTAACTGGTTGGTCCTGTAGACCCTTCTCAGAATCAACCCGCCACTGATTGGGTCCTCAGTCGCCTTTGGGCCCTTAAACCCCAACCAACAACAACATCCAACGAATCTATTTTGAATTATTTTTTCTAGGGCAAACTGATCAAATTATTCAGTCGACAGCTAGTGGCCAAAGCCCGTTTTCTGGAAAAAGAACAGCCGTTGGAACTTGAGCAGTACCCCAGGTTAGGACAATGGCTTTTGGTCGTGGGTTTAACTGCCATGTCCGCCAAGGTAAACTCAAATTTTCCAAATTTCACATCCCCCATCACGCATGAACACACGCTGATTTTTTTTAAATTTACCGTTTTAAGGGCATCTGCAGCCGGGTGCACTCTCTCGAGGAACTGCTCAAGATGACCGACCACGAAATAAAACAAAAACTCCCGGACAACGGCAGCAGAGAGGAAGAAGAGAGGCGACTGATCAGCGCCCTTCAAAATCTGCGCAAATACACCGGCAAGACTGGATCTTAATTTTGCACCCGCTGATTTCAATGTGCTTTTATCACAACCGTTATATTATAAATTTCAGAATATTTGCGGTTGGATGAAAAGGCCTTGGGGAACGAGCTCGATCTTCACTGGGACTCGTGGGATCAGGGATTGCCGAACAGCGGCGGCGCGTCTCCGAGGCCCCCTCGACTGAGGTCGGCTCGGTCCTCGGTGCCGTCCGAAGAGCTTCTGAAGAGCAACCCGTCTTCTCCGCCAGTGACTTCATCCAACCCAGTCCCTCCTTGGTCTCCGGCCACCACCTCGTCCGCAGTACCGGTTTTCACAAACTGCATCGTGCCACCTCAGTCTCAGGTCAACCGTGACCGTAAATACACGCCTCCTCCCACGCCCCCGATCTCTGCCAAGAAGGGGGAGAAAATCAAATTCCCGACCACGCCGCCACCTCGCAAAAGGCATCAGACAGCTCTCACCAATCTTCTGCCGGACTTGTACCCGTTAACCACGAGCAAGTCGTACGAATCCAAATTGGGCGCTCGCGTGGATGTACCGGAAGAAAGGTCAGAACCGCAGAGAATAGTACGAAAGAAAAATGTGGCCGTAACCGACAAACGCAGATTCCGTAGCCGCGGCATCTGTGGAGCCGCAACTAAATCTCCCCTTTTACGACAGGTACGACATTCGCCCGAGACGCCAGCGGCTGCTAACCGAACCGGGTCTGGAGACCGACCAGGACGAACTCGTTCCGTTCGTGGCAGCCGGCCACAGTTCTTCGCTTACAAACTCCCCGATGAGGATGTCGCCGCACCCTTACAACGAACACCACAACGCCGATGATGCCAACAATAGATGTAAGCTTTCTAAAACCTCGGATCGCCTGTTTCCTCTATTTTGTAGCATCGCTTAGCCGTAATCTCGTGGGTTTTTTAAATTTTCAAACGCAGCTCCACTCGTTTGTCCAACTTCGCCGCGAACACCGACAATGGCAGGGCACGTACTGCCTACGAATGTCCAACACAGGTGAGCGACTTCAGCACGCTACGACCGGTTTTTTTTAAACAAGAACCGGAGCGCATCCGTTTATCGCCCGATTTTGTTTTAGATTCACTGGTGCCCTAAAGATTTCGCATTGCGACATATGCGGGAAACAAGTGATTATTGGTTTTAAATGCAAGGTTTGCAAGTAAGTCATCCTCTCGGTCAATGATTTTTTTCTTCAAAAATTCTGTTAAAACTTCATTTTCCGCTTTCTCGTTCAGGTTGCGATGTCACCGTGACTGCGCCATTAAATTGCCACTGCGTTTCACCATGTGCGACCTGAACCAAGTTTGGAGATTGCAGAACGACGGTTAGTTGTCCATTTGCTCGTTCGTAAAATACTTTTGACCAGCGGAGGTAGGTGTGGGCTAATTCCCGTGCGCTGCTCCTTTTCCGAAGGCAACCATTCCCCAAACATGAACCGAGGAGCCATCTTGTCGCCGCCGAGTCACAGGAGGGACGGCAACAGAGATCACCGCCGCCATGGCAACCAGCAGCCGACCAGCTTCCAGTACCAAGGGACCGACACCGGCTCGAATGCCTCCTCCTCTTCGGCAAATTCGTCCGCGCCTTCATCCCCAGCCATCAACTCCCTCACGCATACACCTCCGCTGCTGACGACGAGGCATTTTGATTTCGGAGGTACACCCCCAGTCGTTAACGCCTCCACTTCCTTGTTCGCCAGTGTCTTAACTTTTTTTTTGTGTGCTTCTGGCTTAGATATGGAAAACAGCATCTCCCTGGATACGAGGACACTAACAGAAACTAGGTTAGACGTCGCCCTCTAACACGTGGGAGTAACAAAAAAAAAAAAAAAGCTGCTGACATTTTTTTTTTTATACGAGTCACTTTTCTCTCTCACTCTCGTAGCGAAATGGTCGAAACGCAGAGGTCGAACGATAGCGATAAGACAATGTCCGGGACTTCGGGTAGCGTGAGCGTAAGTAGACAAATTTCTCTCATAACGTCGTTCGGTTTTGCGTTTTGTGGGACACGATTTTGTAGAAGGAAGCGCAGATTCGGCCCAACCACAAACTGTCATGTTTTCCCTCTCCGCAGACCGACTCGGAAAAGACGTTGGCAGGTCGGGTCGATTCCCAGGACAGCCAGATTTCGGACGTCGACTCGGTCGATCGATCCTGGCCGAGACAGAACAGCGTAAGAGAACATCTTGTCAAACGAGTCGGGAGCTCGAGCGTCGCGGCTTTTTTTGGAAAATGACTTGTCTTTTACTTTTTCGTCTCGCAGATGTCGTTGAAGGAATGGGAAATCGACTTCAACGAGGTGCATCTGGAAGAGGTCGTCGGCATCGGGCGTTTCTGCAAAGTGTGGAAGTTAGTAAATATGCGAGAGATGGGTTGCGGCGCGTGACGGCTTAATTTCAAAACTTCTCTCATTTCCAGAGGAAGCTGGCACGGGGAGGTCGCCGTTAAGGTGTACAACATGGACGCCGACGATGGCAACATACTCGACGCTTTTAAACAAGAGGTAAGCAACAGACTCCATCAGGGTTTTTTTAAAGATCCAATTTTACGCTGCGGCCTCGAGGCATTACGCAGTCACCGCATTCTCTGGCTTGTCTTGTGCGCAGGTGTCAACTTTCCGGAAAACGAGGCACGAAAACCTGATTCTGTTCATGGGGGCCTGCATGAGGCCTCCCGACTTGGCCATCGTCACACGGTGAGTTCATCGCCTGTTTGAAAGCGGATCGTGGCCGCGGCTTGATCCTAAAAACTTTTGTTTTTATGTCCTGCAGGTTATGCAAGGGGATGACTTTGTACTCTCATATCCACCGAAGACGCGATCGTTTCAATCTCAATAAAGCCATCATAATTGCTCAGCAGATATCTCAGGTATGACGCGTAATCGCTTACGTTCCTCGTAGTCCTTCTAGCGGCTTTTTGAACTCGTGTTTTTTTATCATAGGGGATGAGTTACCTCCACGCAAGAGGCATCGTCCACAAGGACCTCAAGACCAAAAACATTTTCGTGGAAAACAGCAAAGTGGTCATCACTGATTTTGGACTCTTCGGTCTGACCAAGTTGTGCCAAGTCAACAGGTACCTTCCTTCCCTCGCTTAATTTTTCAAAAACACTCTGGCTCGAGCGAAACTTTGGATTCCAACGAGTCTGCAAAACCGACCGCTGTAAACTGACGCCAGGATTCAGAATCTTTTGGAAGTTCTAGAAGATGAATTGCTTACGAACAGAATCGTGAAACTTGGGATTCTTCCGCCGAGTCGGCTTACGAACAGAATCACTTATTTCTTTGAATTTTCTTAGGAAAGGCAACTGGCTGACCATTCCTCCGGGATGGCTGTGCTACTTGTCGCCGGAGATCGTGTGTCGCTTGAGGGCCTCTAATCAATTTCAAGAAAACTATAACATTGCCTTCACTGCGGCTTCGGACGTCTATGCATTCGGGTAAGTTGCCGAAGAGTCTTTTTATCGGAACCGGTTCGGACGAGAAGTCAAAAAAAAAACTACATCGTTTCAGAACCGTGTGGTACGAGCTTCTGAGTGGCGAGTGGCCATTCAAGGGTCAACCTCCGGAAGCCATCATCTGGCAAGTGGGGAAGGGCATCAAGCAATCCCTAGGCAGCGTGCAGGCTTCGAGAGATGTGAAAGTAAGGTTCCATCCTCTTCTTTTTCTTTGAGCCAATTCCCGCTCTCGTCACCAGTTTTTTTCCTCCTACGTTACAGGATATCTTAATGCTGTGCTGGTCTTACAAAGGACATGAACGCCCCGACTTCAGCAAGATCTTTCAGCTCCTGGACAAGCTGCCCAAAAAGCGGCTAGCCCGTAGCCCCTCTCATCCGATCCACCTGTCTCGGTCTGCCGAATCGGTGTTCTGAAGGCGGTCCGCCTGCGTGCACGTAATTTATTTTTCTCGGGCATCGACTCGCGGTCGGTCCTCGCTTCTCTTCGTCCCGTTCACACCGCCCTCCTTTTTCAAAACCACCGTCTACTCCTTCCTTTTGATTCAAGCATTCCAATCGTACGTAATTCAAAATAAACAGTTTGGCCCGTAGCGCATTAAATGTGAAAACCCGATATTAGGAGTTTTGCATCGTGCACATTGCGTCCCGAACGAGGCAGCGCTTTCTGCTTTTGCCGTAGCGAGACTAGACGAGGCACCTAATTTAGCGCGTACTTTATTTTAAGTGTTTGAAAAAAGCAATTTCCGGGGGTTTTAGATTCTCGAAATCTTTGCTTTTTAAATTTTGTGTGGCTATTTGACAAATTCGCCGCTTTTGGCAATATACTCGACAACGAGAGTACGTTGATGAATTTCCGATTTCACGGTAAACTAAGCCACGGATTATCGAGAAACTGCACGTTCCTTTTTATGGCTCGGTCGGTCACATCAATTGGGCCTCAATAATCTATATTCAGGAAGACCTCCTCCCACATAATGTTGGCTTCGACTCTTGGCACGCCGTAATCAAACGATCGAGGTTGGCTAGCAGCCGATCTTGGCTCCGTGCCAGATATTTTGTTTTTTTGAGCCGAAGAAATGCCACCATCTGCTTCTACCCTCTCCCCGAAAGTGAACACGCATGGGTAGCGGCGGCAGTGATAATTTATTAATGTACTGTACATAGCATGTAAAAAGTCAATAACATTTATGCAAAGAAATTCTTTTTTCTCCTAATAAGTAAGTGTACATAAAGGATCGCATCCCTCACCTCACGAGTGTATCATTTCATCCCCATCCTATATCCATACCAAGTCTTTTTATTTTTTAAACTCTTAATATGTCTATTCTATCTTTAATCTTAAAAGACTAATATTGCCGTATAAACCTCTGCCGAACCACGAGCCTCCTGGTCGACATAAAGCGCCGACTGCATTTTTGAGCCAACTTTGTTTGATTTTTAACGTGGGGCTATTTCTGCAACACGAAAGCTAAACACCAACGCCAGGGGGTGAGCCTTCATCACCTACCTGGGAATTTTGCCTACGAGGGGGACCTCGAACCCCTCTCGAGGGGTCTTTAAAGTGCAACAATCAACACCGGACCTCGGTTTAAACTCTCATCCGCCACTTAGGGAATTTCTCCCATCCATAAAAATTCCCACCGACCCCGACCTGGGAGCGAACCCAGGACCCCATATCTTAGGATCGAGAGGCAAGCAAGCGAGCAACCCACTTGACCGCGGCTTCCGATTAATCTCACTGGCGAGGGGAGGCTGACAGATTGTCACACTGAGTTGGGGGTGGGGTAATAAGTGATGAATTTATTACCGTATCCCTCAAAAGCCCCCGAAATTCCAGCGTCTCCAACAACAGGAGTGTAAATATTCTTCCTGTGATTTCCTTGGCTAACCGGACCCTCCGAAGACTAGGATTGGAAGATTAATGGAAACTCCCCCGACTTTTTCACCGGGAGGCAGTTTAAAGCTAGAATTTACGGCAAGCAAGGTCCCTCGACCTCTGAAAAAATGCAGTCGGCGCGTGTATCGGTAGCGAATAATCCCTTCGGTGGAGAAGTGAAAGTGCCATAATGTATCTGAATTCCCTCCAAAAAAAAAAATAAATAATAAAAATAAACATGGCAATTAACCGAAGAACTATGTCCTGTCCTCCCCTCCCATTCTTTGCTTCACGATCTTAAATAGCTGGTGTAAGAATCATTTATTACAACTTCTCCGCAGTGCGCAGAGAACTATCGTCCAGTAGCTAGTTAGGTATTATGCACCGACTCCGATGTTTGCCGCGCCACGAGAGGCCGTGCATTGTGCTTTTAGGGCTGACCATCCCTAGCGAGAACTTGCGTGAATTCCATTTTAACATAAATGTGAACTTTAAACGAAGGCACCGTGTTAAGAAGCGGAATTGCGCACTGGCCTTAATGTACACCGCCTTGCTCCTACTCGATAAATGCTTTAAAAATGTAAATAGTTTTCTCCCTGCAAGGGTACAAATTTAGTTGACCGGCATCTCTTTACGTTCCGAAAGAGATTTAGGTAACGGTTGGCTAGGAGGAGGGGGTTCTTGTATCCAACCCGGGAATTGCCCTATCAGATGGCCAAAAAACCCAACTTGCAAGTGAATTCTAGTCATACGACCGGTCGCGCGGGTCTTCGTTAACGCCGTCGCGGGATTTAACGAAAGTGTACGGAAAAAAAAACCCGGCCGATAGATCGATTATTACGAGTAACGAAGAGAACATGCTAATAATAACGAGTATTTGTGTACCGTATGTTTTTATCTCTTAATGCATTGATCTTGTTGGCCTCAAAACTATACCTTTTTGAAATAGTCACACCAGTTGTTTTAATTTCATTTTGTTATTGAACCACTTTGCAAAAATATTCCACTGTTTGAATGTAATATATTACGATTAAAGAATTAAGAAGAATATCAGTGTTGCTTGGGTGGAATTTCTCGCAGAATTCCTCAAAACAGATTTTCCTGCGGGCGATACACGAAGAAGGATTTCGGCCGATGCAACGAGTGATTACGGGACGGAGCTTCAACGATAAACATGCCATCGAACAAACATTTGCGATGGCGCAAACGCCGAACAAAACTCCCGTTGCATATTTGGTAGACTAGTTTCTTTGAAATCCTTTCGCGATTTTAATAAATACGGGGTCATTGATCTCAGGACCCTCTCGTAACGGAACTTTACGACAGGAGATTCGAGCGTACCGATGCGGCACAGAAACGTAACTATGAAAAAAACGTAGCAAAAGACTAATTACTTTGAAATCGTCGCTCATTCGCTGGCGCTGTTCTCGCTGTCTACGATCCCTTTCAACCTTCTGAAGATCTTTTTAGGCGAGTCCGAAGAGTTTTCGGGTTTTTCGGGCTGGATCGGCGGCGAGGTTGACAAGTTGTGCGAGGCACGCCGCGTCCGGCCTGTTGGACGTGCAAAAAAAAAATTGGTCAGTGCTTGCTCGTGACCCACGAGCAAAATAGAAGATGGATGCGTAACACAACCTTCAACGTTTCCCAAGATGTTGCTCGGGTCCAACTCGCCTACTTCGTCCTTTGTTTCCCTTTGCACCCGTAACTTTCGGCACTTTTCCAACGTGGGTTGGCCTGGCAAGGATAAAACAACCTTAAACCACTTTTAAACCACCTTAAAGCCAGAAAATACGCAAGTTTCGCAACCTTTGATCCCTGCATCTGCCAGAATGGATCTCAGCGTCTTTTTCTTGGATTCGAGGCTCTCGGAATCTTTAAAGGTCCTCGCATACAGGACCCTGAGTCCGGTCTCGCGGATGTAGAGCTTCAGCAGGGTTAACTCTGAATCTGTCTGCTCGGTCGACACCGTCTTTCTCTTATAAAGTACAATTCAAAACACAAAGTCAGCGCACAATCCGAAATAATTCCAGCGTGCTTGCGTCTCTCGCCAAACTTGCGTCCCTTCAAACAAAACTCGGGATGTTTCCCCGGGAATGTCAAAATGGCCAAAATGTTAAAATGTTTGTCGAAAAATGGCCAAAAATATCATTTCTACGTAATATTGTGTATTATAAAGTATTTTTTTCCCCGATTAACGGAAATCTCCCAAGCGAAGCAATAAATTCAAGCGTAAAGTTGAGTCCGAGGTGATACAAATTTGAGCACATTTCCACGAATTTCAGACTTGCGACACCCCGAGACATCATTTTAGGAGATGCAAGTTTTCATTTCTGCGCAAGTACGCATCGCCAGACGCGAAAACGATTTAATGATTACCTTTGACACCTTGGGCTCTTTAGGGCCTTTTTTCACACTTTTCTTCTTTTTAAATGCGTCCGAATCCGACTCTTTGCCATTGGAATCGTCTTTCCCGCTCAGGTTTTCCCCGGTTTCGGTTTGTTTTATTAGCGACAGGGGTTCCTCGTCCATGCTGCTGAAGCCATCCTCGCCGGCTTTCGGATCCTCCTTTCTCGATTTCTTGGACTTTTTTCTCTTTAATTTTTTTTTATGCTTCGCCTTATCTGATTTGGAACGCTTTGTGACATCTTTTGATTTTTTTGCAGCTTTATGCCCATTTCTCTTTTTTTTTCTAGCTTTCTTACCTTTCCCCTTGGGCAATTTTGCTGACGGGTCCTTTTCAATGCGGCCACCACCTTCCGAATGAGCTTCCTCGGCCCCTGAAGCTACTTTGGCAAGTTTCTTCTTAGCCTCGGTCGCTTTGGTCTCAAAATCATCGCCCGAGGAGAGCGGAACCGGCTTATCGAGCTCAGAGTCACCTCCGGAAGAACACGTATCGCCTCGAGCGATGCCGGCCATGGTCGCTGCAGGTGAGGACTTCGGCTCTTTGGCGAGTCTCGGATCTTTTCCGGCATACGAGCTTCTCGATCCCTGCTTTGAAACTTTCACCGATTTTGAAGTAGAACCGTTGTTTGCGCACGTTTCGGAATGTTTCCGTTCTTCGTCCGTAGACGCACTGTTCTGAGACTCTGTATCTATGTACAAATCGTCCAAGCCTGACGAGGTTTTTTCATTTTCGGATGTTAGCGTTTTGTAAACGTCTTTATCCTTGTCCGCAACAGGGCTCGGCTTGCATTCTCTGATGGCATGAGCAACGTCATCTGCCTTGCCAACGCTCGGCATCGAATTGTCATTATTCGCGGCATTTCTCGTTGCCTTTCTAGGATCAAGTTCGTCGCAGAACAACATGGCGCATACCTCCGTGGGCGCTCTGGGGAGTTTGGACAACTTGGTCGGCTCAAAGTCATCTTTGGATAACTCTGCCTGCGCCTCCAAATTTAATTTAGGTCGTTTGGCCGGTTGAAACTCTTCATCGGATGCGATTTCTGTATTTGGCCGCTTAGTCCCGACAGTTTTTGGAGACACTGTCTTTACAGCTTTGGCAGCCTCCTTCGTAAATTAAGATTTCAAAGATTCCATTAGTCGCCAACTCGAGACTAACGCTGTACTTTCGGACAAGTACCCAAATCTGGCTATCGCAATTCTGCAGTTATCTTGCTAAGGTCTCCGCTTTCCGGAGCAACATTAAACTTTTCTTCGCAAGTGCGCCTATTTGTACATAATATTAAAAATCGTTAGTTCTTACCTGTGCTTCAGAGAACTCGTTGAACATTCCATCGACCACTGTCGCAAAAGTTTGGCGCTGCTCCCTAGTAAGTTCCTGATGGATGTTACGGTCTTTGCAATAACTTTCACGGAGCATCCGCATGGTCAGATTACTGCAATTCAAAAAAGGGCGTTAGAAAATCAGAATCGGAATTGCTATGCTAGGGCCTTGCGTTTTTGAGGGAGCTTACTTCTCCTCGTGGATTCCCAAACCATATAAAAATAACAGTGAACATTCTTTTCGACATAGATCATGGAGCCTCATGATGGCTCAACGGCACCTCAAAGTGTAATTTTCACGGATTAACATCTCAAAAGGGCCTCTGAAAGTATTTCACATAAAATGTGTTTTTACGATAAAAATCTCGCTGTAAACACAAAGTTCTCTCGTTGATATTTAGCGTAAAGTCACGGATTTCTTATTAAATACTTTCAGGGGCTTTTTTTAACATGTTAAACCGCAAAAATACACTACTTGAGCCTTTACAATACTCTGTGGAGTTGTGCTGAATAGCCCTGTGTTGGTTGGTTGAAGTTTAGGGGTTTAAAAACTACTAAAACCATACAGAGCGCAGACAATAAATGTGATAATCCCATTGGGTAAATGCATAGGGCCAAAGGAGACGTAGGGCCTGGGAGCGGATGTATGGACCTGTGGCGTCATCGGCACGTGCATGTGCACATGCTGTTCTAAATCTCGTGCTTATTTGGAATTTTATTGTTCTATTGTTGGAATGTTATTATTTTTTGGAATTCTTGTCAAGTTCAGTTTCTCGCAACTTCATAAATAGTTCACATGTAACTTAACGTTGAATTTAGTATGGAAGTTATTTCAACATCTATAGACCTAAAACCCTTCCAAGGTCCTTGCTTAATGGCTATAAGCTCAATCTAGTATAGTAAAGTCGCATCCTGCCAAACCAGCGTTAAAAATCAACAAACATTACAGTTTTGACACGGAAAGGACCACGAAACTGACGTGTGTAAATTAAACTTTCACGAAACCAGGTTGGAGTGGCTAGAACATTCCAGAAAACAAGCAAGCTGATCGAACGTCAATAACCCCACACGCTAAATATCGAATCAGTGAAGCCCCAAGTCGTAAAATTCAACAAATTATTACCCAGGATCGGATTCCTTTTTGAAAACACCTCTCAAAAACAAAATCACGTCTTCCTCCTCGACCTCCATGTTTACAAAATGAATGTAGAGAAATGGCGCGCGCCAAAGCTCCGAATTTGAAGAATTTCAACCAATCACGCATCGGGTGCCACACTCCGAAATACGTTAGAAAGATTTTCACAAATCTGGTCAATAAAAAATAAGTGCCACTCTGCCAATAGCGGTCATGCTCACCGATTCGATATTTCACAAATCATATTCCTTTATATAGCATTAAACATTAACTAAATTTTACAAAATTTCGTTGAAATCTTCCTCTATGGAGGCAATTACAGAAATATCAGGCATCAAAACACCGAATTTCAAAATTTTCAACCAATCGCGCATCGAGTTCTACACTCCGGATTACATTACGCATAAATATTTTACGCCTTTAAAATTGAGGAACGCAAACTAGGCCAATAAACCAGACGTGCCGTTCTTCGCATTGCGGCCGCACGAGGGCGCGCGCGCGCACCAGATTCTATATTCCAAAAATCCTATTCCATTATACAGCATTAAGCATTAACTTAAAATTTTCAAAATTTCGATGAAATATCCCTCTATATAGTCAATTTCATCCAAATATCGTAAATTTGTGTTTATATCAGTAAATAAAACGCTTGGAAGCTGGTAGAGTGCGTGTAGAAAGGGGTGAAGGTGGGTCATTCCAAAACTTCAGGAAGAACATGGCGGCGGCGCGTCCACATGTGGATACGAGCGTTAACGAACGTCGTCTCAGGCCGATTTATGGTAATGCCCTACAACTCTTTACGAATTGATAATTGCGCAACAAGGTTTGTGGAATCCGTGGCAAAAATTTCAGTACCGCCCGAGCACTAGAACATCGTTCAAAGTTGCATTCGAATAGAGCGCTCTGCAGGCATCACATGTGCCTCTCGTAAATGACCTAATTTAAACTTGAGCCCCTTGTTAAAATTATTTCAAAAAACCACTCAATAAAGTGTATAAATAAAATCTGGCTATGTTGGGGTATTCCTCACACATCAGTTCTATTTTCTATACACCTGCATGCATATATAAGCTAGATCCTTCTATATCCCTCTATGAATTTTGGGGGTTTGAAAAGTGAGGGTCCTAAGCCGTTTTAGGCAAAAGTATGCCCTAAAATATCTGTGGAATTCACTGCCCAATCCATAAAAAAAACTTGAGGTGGTATGATAGAAATATTGCAAGTATGATTAGGGAAAATGTACTCTTTTCCTCATTAAAGAGCTGAGATCCCATTTCAAAGATGTTTCGGATCATAATGGACATGTTGAGAGAATTTACGGTCCCAAAAAGCACCTTAAGTTAGCCATTATCAGGGGCCTAGACAAGGGACCATGTAAGGAAGGTTGTGAATATAGGGAGGTTACCGTGAGGAAATGTAGAAAGAGCTTGGGTGGTGGTTGGTTGAAGCTTTGAGGCCCAAAGGCAACTACAGTCATGGAGGCCCTAAATAATGTTGGAGATAAATGCCCATATCCAGAATACGTACAAGTCAAAGGAAAGAGAAAGTGGGAGAAAAAGGAGAGGAACGAGCACGGTCGCAGACGATTTTTAGAGGAGCTACCCCGCTATTTCAATTATATTCAACTCAGTACCCTACAGTCAGCAAATAAATGACATATGGTTAGGGGGAACTGGGTCAAAATTTCGAATCAAAAAACATCGAAAATCAAAATCTCAAAAGAATAAAAATCTCTAAATATCAAAAAGGGTTATCAAAAAGAGCAACTTTGCCAAAGAGAGAGTACCATTCAAATATTTAATAAACATAAAGACATAAATCGCATGAGTTTTGATTTGATTGGATGATATACTGTCGAGATTTTTTATGCTCAAGATTTTGCCTCTCAAGATTATTTTTAAGTTATTTTATATTTCGAGATTTTGATCTAGCATGTGGTTGGGGAGGGGGTCGTACCGAATTTCAGGAGAATGCTCCTACTTCAGTAGCGACTTAGACATCATTATTCAATTGAATTTTACCTAAATCATGAAAATCGCCAGGTACTAGGCTATTTCATCATCTAATTGTATGTAAAAAAGGACCAATAGTAAGCATCCGTCTTGGCACGAAGCTCGGTCAAAGGACTGGAATGATTATGTCTACTTTTAGAGTGCTTGTTAGGCGATAATATATTTGAATTAAGAGAAACATTAAAACGTTTGAATAACCCCATAGATGACATTTCGCGTCTGGACTTCAACGTGTCCCAATTTAGGGAATGGAGCATTTCTGTCACACTCGCGGAATGTTGATAACTGTCCTTAACAAATCTGGCTGCCCTACGCTGGACCCTCATGTGAGGGTTCCAAACAGGAGCACAATACTCAAACATAGGGCAAACCAGAGTATTTGCATAGAAACAACAGGGGAAAACTACGAAAACCAAAATTCAGGATAGCCGACCCGGTCTGGAATCGAACCCTGTTCTCCCGATTGCCAGAACGGGTTGAAAAACAAACCATGTTGCATATATTAACAGTTCAGATGTAATCCCCAAGCAGTTAATTCACATAAATGACCGTTTGGCTTCAAAAAATCAATGTTTTCTTAGATTGCCTGGACAATGGAAATAACAAAAAAGCCATACAGGAGGCGGACAAGGTCCTCAAGAAACAGAAAGATTTCCAATGCGCCAGGGTATGCACCTTTTCATATTTCATCGTAGGTAAACTCGGTCGATTCTTAATTATACGCATTCCTCCTTTCAAAAGGTGTTGAAATCCTTGGCACTTCTCAGGACGGGAAAACAGGAAGAGTCCCTCAGGCTGCTCCAGGAAGTGAATTCTGAGATTCCGACGGACGATGGCACTTTGCAAGCTATGACGATTTGCTACCGCGAACTTCACAGGCGTACGTTCGCCTGCTTTTTTCGGTTTTGATCGTGGCATTAGAGATTTACGCTGCATTCCTTTTCCTCGCAGTGGACATGATCGCGGAAATCTTCAAGGCGGCCATTCAGAAGGATCCGCAGAACGAGGAGCTTCTCACGCAACTCTTCATGTCATACGTGCGCCTGGGCGAGTACAAGAAACAGCAACAAGTGGCCCTGAATCTCTATAAGCTGAAGGCCAAAAACCCTTACTACTTCTGGGGCGTCATGAGCATAGTGATGCAGGTGAGCGTGTAATTTCCTGCGTTTTGTACAAACGACGAAACGGTAAGACTAACATTTTTCTTCCCTTTCCGAAAGGCCCACGACGCCTCCAACGACATGGCCCAGAAAATGCTGCTCCCTTTGGCCGAAAGGATGACGGAGAAATTTGTGCGGGAGAATAAGATAGAAGCCGAGGCGGAAGTGCAGTTGTATCTGATGATTTTAGAGTTGGAGCACAAGTACCAAGCGGCGCTCGATGTCTTAGAAGGCCCGCTCGGCGGTAAGAATCGCTAGCGGTTAATAAGTCAATGTTCGGAACTACTCGTCTCATTGGAAGTTTTCGGTTTGTTTTAGATAAACTGACGTCGTTTCTCAATTTCAAGTCTACCAAAAAGGCTGAACTTCTGCACAAACTTGAGAGGTGGCCAGAGGTTAATGCAGAATACAAGACCTTAATTTCAGAAAAGTATGTCTTTTCTAATTTGTAAGATAAGTTTCAAGTAGTCGACTCACCGATAATGACAACATTTCTTAAAAAAGCCCCGACAACTGGCAATTCTACTGCGAATATCTGAACTCCACGATGAAGCTCGTGGACAGCGGCCATCAGCCGAAAGAAGGCGAAACAATCGATTGCACCGTCCAAATGGCGAGGGATTTCATCCTTCCCCTGATCGAGGTTGAAAAGAAAAAGCAGAACAAGGCTTTACGCGGACCATTTCTCGCCTACATCAAACTCGTGTGTCTTAGCCTGGGGCATTCAAACGAATTCGGGACTCAAGGTATAGTTTTCCCCCCTTCGCAGTAATACCGATTGCGATAATCCCGATTAACGTATTTCACATTTCAGAGATGTTGGTAGACCTCTTGACAAAGTATTATCAACGGTTCGGCGATAAGGCGTGCTGCTTCGGGGACACCGTAAGCCTCCTTTCGTACCTTGAAGAAGGCGAGAAGCCGAAGGTATGCTTATCCGGGCCAGCCAACGTGCGGTCTCCGAACCGGGACGTTATTATAAACAATTTCCTTTTACGTTGCAGCTACTCGCAGGAGTGAAAACCACTGTGAATCTCAAAGAGGCAGAGGACGGCACATCCTTCGCTCAGGATGCGAAGCAAATGCAGCGGCACTTGTGCTACGTGCAGCTGTGTCGCTTTACGGGGATGCACGACAGTTTACCTGCTTCCGAGAGGTTGAGTCTGGTGGACGAGCTGCTGCAGCAGTATCAACACGGCAGAGATTTCGGTTAGCATTTTCTCCCAGGCGTAAATTAGTTTAATGCCCGATTCCCACTTAGCCGAATATCGTCCTCTAACCGAGAAGTTAGGGTCTGAGCATGCGCACTTCAACGTTTTATTTTTCGGTTGAACTTAAGCCCCTCTCGAATTCACTCCCATTTTTAAGCTCAACCAGTTGAGCTTTTTCTAGCAGACAGCTACCGAGGAAAAAATGATAAAAACACTTGCTATTTTAACAAAGTGTGATCCACTTTTAAAGATTTATATGTCTAGAAGTTTTTTGGAAGTTGTAAAACAACGGCAAGACAAAGTGAACGTGAGGCGACAAGAACCCATAATTAACTTCGGAGCTCTGCACATGGGTATTTTAAACTTCAGTTAAAATTAACGTGCTATTAATGAATATGTGAATATTAAATTCTGGTTTTATGATGTATAAGCCAGAGCCTAATCGGTCAAGTGCGGACTGTTCGCCCTATTTTCGGCAACCGAGATAACGTCAGAACGTCGGTTCTCGGCTTCTCCGCCAAGTCTGAATACGGCATTTCAAAAACCGCTAGTTTTGCTAACCGCGCTTTGATGGTTCGTTTCAGGGGAAGATCTGTTGACAACGGACGTAAGACCCAACGATGGTTATAGCATCCTAACGGCACACATCCTCATCGAGATATGGAGAGAAACGGGTAAGACGCACGGTGGCATGTACAAATTTACAAATTTGCAAACGTAAAACAGCGAACTGATCAAAACCATTCACACTTCTCAGGCGACGATAAGATTCTAAGGCGCGTGTTGGTGGCTTTAGAAGGCGCACTACAAAACAGTCCATCCAATTATCAAATTAAGCTGTTGCTGATCAAGTTATATAATATTATCGGTAATACGTTTTTTCGAGAACATGTTAAACGTACAACGTCCATCGAGCATATCTAAAAATTTGAATTTCTTTAGGTGCTGTCGGGCCTACTTACACTCTCTATGAGAGCATGGACATAAAGCACATCCAGCAGGACGTTTTAGGGTATCTGGTCACTCCCCACATGGCAGCCAAGGGTCATTTTGCGCAAGCGTGCATCATCTACGGCAACATGCTCAAGTTTTTCACCGCCAATTATAAAGACGTAAGTCCTCGTGTTTGCGAGACGGGAAAGCGCGAGAGGGCATTGGATCGAATTTTTTTTTTCCATTGCAGACGGTGGATTACCTCATCGCCTCGTACAAGTTCGGATCGTTCACGAAGGTTTGTAGAGTCCCTTCCCTCGAAACCCTCGCCATCGAATTCGCGCTTTAACGTGCCGGATCATTTCAGATACAAGAGTTTGTGGATTTTAGAGAGAGGCTCAACAATTCCCTGCAGTACGCGACCGTAGCCGTCGAAAGGCTGATTCAGGATCTCATTTTACAAACCAACGAGTAATATTTTAATTTCTCGTTTTCTACTTCACTGAGAATGCGCATTCGGCTAAACTTTAACTTTCCGAACTTGTCTCAAACAGTCACTTGGCATTGGAGCAAGTCATCGTTTACATGGAAATCGATCCGGAAAAAGACAGGACGGTGTGGGAAAATCTAAGAGGCAACTGGGACTTGGACATCATGATAACTTGGGATCCCGTTTCAAAGTATGAGAAATTAGTTGTTATAGTCGATGTTATTGTTGGTGACTTGAAATTTGTAATAATTTTGTTTCCGTTTTTCAGGCAAGTAGGCAGCGCTACGAAGCAATTGGCATTTAACGCCGAGGCAAGTTATTAAGTTAGCAGTACGATTGGAGAGAGCTTCGGCCAAATCCCAATTGCCGTCATCAAAAAAAAATCACCAGAAATATTTTTTCAATCTAGGTGGCGTGGCTCAAGCTGAGAAACCTGGTTGTCCGTTGCATCGCAGCCGCACATTTGCTAACCAGGTCTCCCGCGGGAGCCGTAGACGATCAAATCGACAAGTGCAACGTGACGAACGGCGAAAAGCGATTCCCGCATGAGATCCTCGTGGATTTGGTGAAACAGCTGCAAGACATAGTTCAAAAAGTCAAACCGGAGACGTATCGACAGCCTCGGGTAGGTAGACGTGTTTCGCACGGTGAAGCAATGCAAAAACTGTGCTAAAATCGTGCGTTTGCCACGCAGGACCCAATTCAAGGACCGCTGACTTCACGAATCGTCAACCATCTGCAAGGAGGTTACTCTAGCCCGATCGTCGAATTACTAAATCTGCTGATAAAGTTGCATCAAATGCCCGTACACATCAACGAAGGCAAGTATTTTGACATCTTCTATTTTCCACCCGCCCCACGATTTCGATTAATCCGATGCTTTACACTTTACAGCTAACGACGAGAAATGCGATTTCATAATAAAAAACAAAATAACTAAAGATATAAAAGGTAAGAACGAGACACGGAACCTCGTAAGTTTTGCTCGTTCGTCGATTCAATCAGATTTGATGTTTTTCAGATCGCATTTCGAAGGTGATCTCAAATCTAACCGTAGAAAATTTAAGCAACTTGTCGGAGATGGAGCAAATTCTAGACGATCTCGTCAACGTGGCGGAAGTAAGCGGTTTGATTCTAGTTTGCTTTTTTAACGTCTCGCCTCGCCTGACGTGGCCCTCGTTTCGTTTTAGATGCTAAGCTTCGCCACCATCATACTCGGGTTTTGTTACGAAGTTTTGAAACCCGGGAGGGAATCCAAGACTAAGAAGAGCAGGAAAAAGAAGGCAGCTACACGGATCCAAGCGGTACATAAAAACTGCTCTAACCTCTACGTCAGTCTTTTTCGGCGACTTACGAACTTTCGTTCTTTTAGCCGGCCGTCATCGAAGCGTACAACCAGCTAGTTATCGAAATGGAAAACGTCACACTCCAATTGCAAAGCAGTATTCGAGACGTTCACACGCAATCTTTTATCTCGCAATTCGACGAAATGGCACTGGAGAACGTGTTACTAGAAGAGGTGAGTCGGGTTTTTGCAGTTTGTCAACCATCTCTCGGTCGACGTGCCCTAACGAGACACGCTTTCCTTTTCAGAAACGCGAGCCGCTAGTTCAAGAAGTTTCGAAAAAGATCGAAAGAAGCTACCAGCAATCGTTTACCGAAATAGGAGACATCCTTCAAGATAAACTGAAATATCTATCGCCGTTACGACTCTGACATCTAATCGCGTAGATGCAGCAAATAGATCGTTATCTATTTATCGTTCACGTCTCGGCAGAAAAAAAGAATTGCAAAAATGGAGCGAGAGCTAAATGCAGGGGAGAAACCGTGAGATTTCGACATTAGTCGAAGGCGAACTTTTTGCTCACGCTCCTACGTCCACCTGGATACGGAAAAAGTCGATAAAAGCAGAAGTTCCTGATAATATAAGGTCGGAAACCCGAACTATCTTCTACAACAACAACAACAACAACCCGTGCCCTTACATCGACCAACACGAAACCATCGATGGTCCAGAATGTTCATTCTTACGTTGCGTTCATTTCGATAACAAAAACAAATTTTCTAGATTTCTTTACACTTCCGAGTACAAAAAAAGGTGTTCGGAACCCAAATTTAGCAGCAGTGGACGAGAGCGGAATTGCACGTTTGAATCCCGCGGAATCTCGGCATTTAGGCTTGGCTATCATCATAAAGCACTTGTTCGAAGGATTGTTTTTAAATAAACCATTGTCATACTGTCCATGTGCCAGATGATATTTTGTATGATTAATAAAGCCTTAATTTTTTGCTTGAAATTTTTTGACTTTTTATGTTTAGATAATGTTACTGATATTCTCAAATCGCAATTGTTTTCAAGGACTTTAAATTACAAAAAAAAGTAATCGTAAGATAATTTTTAAAGGGCTTATCGGGTTTGGTAAATCGGTAGTCATTCAAGGACACGTTAAGAACATAACTGGCCTACCAAAAAAATACTCCAAAAGTTTTCAGACTCTTTGGAGAAACACTGCGGTAATTGAAAATTTCAGTGATGAGCCTTGAAATCCTTGAAACATGCTTGAATTTAATGCCAGTGTCGAGAAATTTCCGTTAATCGGAACAAAAATTTAAGAAACAAATTTAAGAAGACTATGCAAAAATGCTGTGGTAATTGGTCAGGGAAGGGTACTTGAAAATTTCAGTGATGAACCTTGAAATCCTTGAATTCAATGCCAGTGTCAGGAAATTTCCGATAACCGGAACAAACAAAATTATTAAAAAACAAAAAAGCCTAATTTACTAAAAATTCTCCAGAAAAGTTTTCAAACTCTTTGTAAAAATACTGTGGTAATTGATCAGGGAAGGGTCCTTGAAATACTTGAAATACACTTTAATTTTTGCTCCAGCATCTGGAAATAATTTATTAAAAAAAACAAGAAAGTCCATTTTACTCAAATTTTCCATAAAAGTTGTGAGACTCTTTGGAAACATTATGGTAATTAGTCAGGAAAGGAAAATGTCGTTGAAAATGTAAAGGAAGAGCCTTGAAATTCTTGAAACATGCTTGAATTAGCTACATTCAAAGAAACATCTCAAATTTTGGGAAATCAGGAGGATGACGATGATAAAATAACGAAAACCATTTGAGAAAACTCGTAAGTTTTCGAGTTTCTTGACCGTCCTACATCTCTGGGTGTCAACGGGGTCGCCTGACTAATCTCCCCTAAAATTGTGCAACTGGGGTACCTTGACCTAGACAACGCCACAAACGCCAAAAAAGCAGGCCAAAAATGGCAAGAAACCACGACCCACATAACAACTTCGTGTTTACCTCTTCCCACGTGTCTGACTGCAGTCCCAATTTCGGCTAGTGAAAAACAACAAAAAAACACAAAAATAGATCACGCGGCGGAATAGAAATCAACGGGCGTACAAGCAAAAGTTGAGAGGAGAGCACCATATTTGGACTCCAGCTCGCCCACATAGTACAGTTACCAAAAAAACTTGTCTTGAAACTGTCCTGAGGAGGAGGAGGTGGAGGAGGAGCAGCTCTACAAGCTTCTGGAATCCTCAGGCCCCTGTCTGGAATGTCGTTTTTGACAGTATAAAGCCAGACTAGTCTCACCTCAGTGCCAGATCACACTTTGGCTATTGGAAGGAACACACATATACCGGAGTCCTCACCTACCAGACATGTCCCGTTTCGGAATAGTGCCGTTTTCCCATCCTTTCGCCGGCTACTGGCGCGAACCCAGGGATGTCTGGGACCTTCCACCATCATCCCGCATCTTCGACCAGCGTTTCGGCCTGGGTTTGGCCGAGGATGAGCTGCTGCCAGCCGCCCAGAGCAGCGGTGGTTACCTGCGGCCACGGCGCCAGTTCAGCCGACAGACCAGCGGACTGTCCGAGATGAAGCTCGACGGCGATCGCTTCCAGGTCATGCTGGACGTCAACCAGTTTTCCCCCGAGGAACTCTGCGTCAAGACGGTGGACGGCAGCATCGTGGTGCACGGCAAGCATCGAGAGAAGGTGGACGAGCACGGTCTCATCTCCAGGGAGTTCACTCGCCGATACGCCCTGCCTGATGGAGTGGAGGCAGACAGTGTCTCATCGTCACTCTCCCACGACGGTATCTTGACCATCGAGGCCCCAAAGAAAGTTCTGGAGGCCCCAGGACCCAACGAGAGGGTCGTGCCTATTGCTCGCCGAGAGACGGCTGCGGTGGCCGATGCACCAGAAAGTAAATGAAAACATTTTTTTTGGCGTGAAAAACAACAACTATATTTCGTGGATTTTATATAAAAAAAAGCTTGCTTCATTTTATACTCGCAACTTGTGGATATGTTTCTTAATAAATGCATGTGATAAAGTCGATTTGGGAGTAACTTTTTTCAACTTACGGCACAAATTGAAGCAGAGATTTTACATCGATTAGTGTAATCTTTGCTAGAATTCCCAAATCAAAATTGGAATTTCAGCACGAGCTTTTCGTTCTAGAACGCTAAAAACACGCGCGAGTAATTCATATTTAGCGTTCCATGATTTTTGGATATATTTTGCATGAAAAGAATTCGTTCTCACCTAAATGTAAGTACAAATTGGGGTTTTAGTTGTCGACCATGAGACGGCTTTGGCCCGAAAATACTTAATTTTTAGTGAAAAATAACAAGCTCATAACTTGATTTCATTCGCAGTTTCTGTACGCCTTCTTCGACCTACTTTTGTTCTTTTCTGATTACTAAATCTGCAATAATTCAAAGCAATGACAGTCCGTAAGTAGTTTCTATTCGCCATTAAATAGATGCATGCATTTGTGTTGGTTGGTTGGTTAGGTGGTGTTTAAGGGCCCAAAGGAATCTAAAACCAGAGAGGGACCAGTTGTGACAACCACCGGTCACCAGGCTAGCTGGCTTTTAAGGGCCCAAAATCACGCAAGGCCAGAGAGGGACCAACTGTATCAGCCACAGGGACACTAGGTTGCTTAGGTGGTGTCTAAGGGCCCAAAATAATTCAAGACCAGAGAGGCACCAGTTGTGGCAACAACCGGCCACGCTAGTTGGTGTCTAAGGGCCCAAAATCAATCAAGGCAAGACTGGGCCTAAAATCACTCGAGGCCAGACAGGACCCAAAATCACTCGAGGCCAGACAGGGCCCAAATGAGCACAGCATGAACCGCTGTAAGTTAGTATTTCAAGATGTTGTCACGTACTTTTTTGCAGCCAACGAAATCAGCTCCCAGTTTGGAAAAATGTCGAGCGGCGTCGCCGAACTGAAGTACAGCGAAGAGGGTTTCGAAGTGAAGGTGGAAGTGAAGGCGTTCGAACTGAACGAACTTCGGGTCCAAATCGACAACAAGAGTCTGTTGGTTTGCGGCGATCACAGAATTGAATTCCAGGGCAAACGTTGTTTCCACCAGCGATTTAAAAGTTGCTACGCTTTGCCCGATGACCTAGGTGGCGTCGATGTCACGGCGACCCTCAACGGTCAAGGCCAGCTGACCATCAAAGGCAAGAAAATAAACGATGGCAAAACACAGCCCGCAGTTAGGGATGTTCCCATCACCACAGAGTAAAATTCAAATAAAATGTGTATACTAAAACACGTGGTTTGGGGCAACAGGTTTTTTTTTTAAGGATTTGTGTCTGCATTCCAGATATTTTGCATAAATTTACGTTAGTTATTTAGCTGGTTTACGACAGCTATGAATGGAATTTCAAATATGACCTCTGCATGTCGTCAGAAATTCATTTTTAGTCGATTTAGCCGATTAAAAAAACACGAAATGTGGGGGAAATGGGAAATTTGGGGAGGTGGGGAAATGGGACATTTGGAAAGTGGGGGAGGTGGGGAAATGGGACATTTGGAAAGTGGGGGGGTGGGGTAAGTGGGTGAGGTGGGGAAAGTGGGGGAGGTGGGG
>JAQGAE010001245.1:0-24591 GCA_034696685.1 Julus scandinavius
GGGCACCCTTAAGCCTTCACGAGGCTCCGTAAAATTTGTGTGCGGAAGAATCCCCCTGTGGGACATGTCTGGTCACCCTTTAATATATCTACATTTTTCATATGGTAATTTTAACTTATAATAATGGGAACCTCGTTATATTATTTTGTAATTATTATGTACGTAGATGGGTTGCAGGTGCCCCTTGCCGAGGCAGCAGTTTGCACTCCTCAGCCAGCAACTGTTCCCATTGAACTGGCCAAAGAGTCCTATGTGCTTTATTTCCCGTCATGCACCAGGATAGACCGCTGCGGGGGGTGTTGTAACCACGAATTGCTTGAATGTGCACCCACCAAAAGAGAGAATGTCTCGCTTCAGGTAACTCATAAAACACTCTCCAAATATACTTGCTTAGTTGCTAATCTTTCAACGAAATTAATTATCCTCTGATATCTTGTAGGTTTTTAAAACTCGTTATTTGGGACCAGAGAGCAACAAATTCGACGTGGCTATACCTGTAGTGGTCAACATTGAGAGGCATCTTCAGTGTGAATGCCTATGCAGGTACTCTTTTTTATTGAACCCTTAACACGATTTAACAACGTTTTTATGAACAGACAGTCAGGATGTATATGTATAGGCGTGCAGACAGAATGCATGGATACATGTACAGTCAGAATACATGGATAGACAGTGATAATGCTTGACTAGACAGTCAGAATGCGTGTATAAACAGTCAGAATGCATGGAAATACAGTCAGAAATTCACAATATTTGGATAGACAGACAGAATGTTTGGATAGACAGTCAGAATGCATGGATAGGCAGTCAAAATGCATGGATAAACAGCCAGAATGTGTGTATAGACAGTCTAAATGCATGGACATACTAACAGAATGTATGGAAACATAGTCCGAAATTCAGAATGCATGCGTAGACAGTCAGAAATTCATAATCTTTGGATAGACAGTCAAAATCTATGAAAACATAGTCAGAATGCATGGACGATGTATGGACATGCAGTCAGAATACATGGACAAACTGCCAGAATGTATTGACTTAGTCAAAATGTATGGACAGTTAATATGGACCAACAGACAGCCAATCGAATGGACAAACTGCCAGAGCGCATTTTACTGGTGAACCACCTCAAACATTGTGTTTTTGTATTTTCCAGAATTAAGATGGAACATTGCCTTTCTAACCAAGTGTATCGCCCCAACGAGTGTCGCTGCGAATGTGTGAACGAAGATGAAGCTGCGTCTTGTGTTGGCAAGAAGTTCTGGGATTCCAGCACTTGCACTTGTGGATGCAGACAAGATGTGGAATGTTCGACTGGAATGTATTTTAACAGAGACAATTGTTCGTAAGTGGGAGTTCCATGTACATTGCTTTTTTATGTTCTATGGCAGCTTTTTCCATCCAACATGGTGTCAAATTGGCATGATACATTATACATGTACTTGGATAAAGTAAATCTCTGATGGGCCCAGTGGCGGCACTAGGGTTGGTGTCACCCAGTGCGGTAACTCATGGTGCCACCCCCCTCACGACACCCCATAGAGACCTCCTCCGAGTCCGCCAGTGCCAAATAATGGAAACATGCAGAATTCTCCCCCCTTCATCAGGTAAATTGTGTTTACACAAGGACCAGATGTCAGCAGGGGGGCCCCTTTCTCTGAGGTGACTCACGCCAGTAAAACTTACCAAATACAGGGTGAAAACTAATTCAACTTTCGTTAAAATCTTACTTTTTTCCACTAAAAAATGAAATCCAGACATGATTTTGTTTTTAAATTCACGTTTGCAAATCAAAATAGAAAATGGAATATTTTCAGAAAATAAGAAAATTTTATCATTATTTTGCATTTTGGTGTCACCCCTTGTGATGGTGTCACCCGGTGCGGTCCGCACCCCTAGTGCCGCTACTGAATGGGCCTATTCCTGCATTGTTAATATTTCCCTGTGCAGACAATGGAACGCGGAATGATGATCCTTTTGCGGCTCATGTACTGGGGGGAAAACACTAGCCTAAGGACCTGTTACATAAGAACAAAACTAATTTTGAAAATTGTTACCATTGTTTCATTTCTTAGGTGTGAATTAAGTCGTGTCGGTCGGATTGCAACACCAGCACGCAGATTTCGAGATTTTAGTGACGAAAAATGAGAAAATAGTTGGTATGGACAACGCTTGCAGCTGATTTCTGGCATTTTCACATTGTACAGTAGTGTCACAAACATCATGGTATATGCAAGACATTAACGATATGATGGACCTGTGCATTTAGAAACTGCATCTGCAATTCATGGTCTCACACTACCAACAGTTTAAATTTTGCCTATGAATAGTATTTTTGAATTTGTTAAAATTCCAGTACCTTTCATGTAACTGGCAAACCATGAATTTCATTCTTAAACATTTGGCTTTCGATGACTGTCTGTGTTCGTCTATAATCATGTCCTTTTATTTATCATGTATCTTATCAATCGTATTGATAGAATTACGTTTAGTTTTTCACAGAAACAGATTTTTTTGTGTTTGAACCAAATTTGCCAACATTTCTAGTCCGTTCTGCATGCCATATAGATGTAGCAAAAGCTTTTAAATAACTTTTATTTAAGTTAAGTTTAAAACTACATGTAGAATATTACTAATATATCGAAGAAATTAAATATTACCGGTATTTGAAATTTTGAATTTAGGAGAATATGACTAATTTTCTTGTTCTGCCAAAGTTGTAATGTCGTGTTGAGCTAGTCGGAATTGAATATACTTTTAAGCATATTTACAGCCAGTTAAGTGATTTTTAAAATAAATATTACTTGCAGAAAAGATCAGCGGGTCTTTACCTTTAATCGTCTATTAAAGTAAGTTTAACTGAAACTTGGAGCATGAAAATTTGTTGCATGAATGCATGATCCTCATCTACATATAATAGATGTGATTACTGTGGCATTATTACTTAACTATATCAAATCCTTTACATTAAGTCAAAACAATCAACTTAATTTTTCTATTTATTAATTTATTATTCAAAGATTTGGAAACATCTACTATACATCATGAATTAAATTGCTAATCAGAACCCACTTGTTACTTTTTACCTTTTAAAGACTTTTTTAATTATAAACCTCAGAGTTTTTTAAGTATTTCACCAAGTGTATCATTAATTTTCTGCTAATCCCAATGCAGCTATGTGAATATTACAGGAAATGTTTGAAGGAGTATCAATATCGGAGCATTTCTTCTGCGGACGAATAAATACAATCGGTAGAAGTTGTTCGGCTAATGCATATCCGTCCACTGTGAATGCGAGTCCAACGATGCTACATGTAAAAAACATTGGGGAAAAAAATGATCAATGACACCACAAGTCACACTTCATGTCTTGTCATAGTTCTCAATAAATTTGAAAGATTACAGAAGGGTCGTGATACCAAAAAACTTTGAAAATTTCTCTTGTAGAATGCATCAAGAGTAATTTTATTTTTGTTAAATACTCAAGTCTTTGACTTACCAGCCAGCCAGGTCGAAGGTTGTTTTCAAATCCTTTGTATGTTGCCTGGCCAAGTTGGCCCGACAAGTCAGGAGTCCGGAGCAGTTGGGGCTCTCAATTGTCCTTCTAAAGGCATCCATCATGGACAAAATAGCTGTCGCCATTTCTCTGGTAATGGATCCCTTTTCATGGCCCAAACGTTTTTTAGCATCGATTATATTGATGAATTGCCAGAAAGGATCCTGGATATGGTCACTGTTTGCCGCCCGGCCTCCTGCAGCTCCACCCATATTCGTCATCATCATCATAGGAGTTGCTAATAGGTAACCCAAAACTGCTCCCAAAGTCATATACAACATGTCATCGCTGTTGTCATCACAGGACTTGTATTGACACATGCATGAATTTCCTCCAGATCCGTATCCTCCACTGCGGATCCAGCGATGAGAGGTCCTCCTCCTGACATTTGATGTTTGTTGGATATCCACGTTCGAATTTCCCTCCACTTGCCATGTAATTGCCATTGAAAATACGAGAAGGATGCACCTGGTAAGCATGACTTTTAACATTTTTTTTTATCTTTTTGATAACAGTGTTGGTGGGTTTTTACAGTATTGCAAATTGCTAGTTTGGTTATATCACGCACGTACACCTTGCAGGACTGGCTTCCAAAATGATATTGCTGGAGTACGATATTGGTAGCCAGATGTTTTCATATTTTCCATAATTACCAGACGCTGCTTTGCATGAAGCATGATCTTGTTTAGTAAATTCAGCACGGTTTCGTGGTTTTACATAATAAAAAAAGAAAGGCGAGGCATATAAACACCATCTTACAATAAAAGGATGGAGAACCTAAATGGCATATTGTTGTCATTTCGCTTGTTCATTCTTAAGCTAATCTTAAGACGAAAATTGGTGCACTTTTACAAGAATACTGTAATTTTTCGCTTTTCTCAAGCTGAAACTTTTGCAGTGAGGTCAAGCGGAATAACCACATTGTTGTCGTAATTTGATGCTTCAATAATACGAACAACATTGTTATGTGTGAAATTCGGTGGAGAAGCAGGTACCAGAAATGGCCCTGAATCCGTTTTAATTTAGAAGTTTATGTATAATTGATACGGTAATTAAATCTTTTATATTCTTTAGATGTTTTGGAGTATAATTGGGAAAGTTTTAATGCTAATCAGCGTTAATTTCAATTAAGGCTACACAGTATTAATGACAATTTTTAATAATGACATAATGGATCTAAATGAATGATACTTAATTATTAAATTGTTTTAAAATTTTATTTCTATACGGTGGTATTTATAAATTAGTTTTATTGAAAATGTCCCCTTGACTTTACTTTAGTGCATTGTCTAGTTTGGTATATGTACGTAATCTTCGAAGAAAAAAAAACTAAATCTAGGTTTTATCAAATTAAAAACATTTTAAATACTTAAATTATACAATAAATTTTACAGAAGGCATTTTTATAAATAATAAAACAACGATCTTTATACGCATACAGAAAGTATCCAATGAAAAACACAGTGTATACACGCATGAGTTCCTTCACCTATACAACAGACAGTTGTATACCAATCCCTAAGAATGTTGTTCATGAATTGCATTTCATAATTATATGATACCAAAAATATGGAGCCTTTCAACCAGCTAACACAGTGCGTCTCTTTGGCGGCCATCTTGCTTTGGATTTTGCAGTCTGACTGAAAAACCTCACTGAGGAATAGTTTTACATACTCAAAGTTGTCAAATGTAACAACCCGGGTGAAAGGTACCATATATGGACATATCAGAAATTCGACAAGTTTGGACATGCATGTACATATATAATATATATACAAGTATATACTGAATAACTCCGTATGAAGTTGTCCATGGATGTGCAATATGTGATTTGTCCCATATGATCGTACACATGTCTCTCACCCGGGAATTCCTATCCCATGCTAATGGCAGTAACAGTTTTGTTGTGAAATTAAGTTGTGATCTTGTTTTTCTTGGCTGTCCAGTGGCAAATGTCTTAATGAGTTCCGAATGGAACGTCGCATTTTGGTGCCAAATATTTGCAGTCGAGGTCCTTGCTTCCTGGAATCATGTTATGGAGAACTGGTGCCAAATCTTTGGTATACCAACCGAAGGCGATGCTAAACATTGGGGAAAACAAATCAATGATTATCAGAATTTTAAAAAAAAGAAACTGTTCAGATATTGTTCTAGGATTTCTAAATGAGTTCAACAAACCTGGAGAGAGATCCAAGACGGGCTCTCAAGCCTCCCACTTTCAGAGACTGTCTGGTGGCCTCACAGACCCATCTTCGGACACATTCTGGCTTCTGTCCACTCTCTGTGTAGATTCTGAAGAGATCTGCCACCACGGGTACCAGGTCATCACCCAAGTTGTCAGGTAGATGAAGGGCTTCCAATAGGCTCGACTTTCTTCTTTCATGGTTCATTCTGGCCGATTCTCCAGCCCAGGTTACGTTGCGTGCAAAGTCAGCCAAGTTGACATCAGTTTCGCCATTACGTCCATTTGCAGCAGCGGGAGCGGCCATCATCATGGTCCTAAGCATGGACAGTAGGAGCCCCAGCAGCGCCCCCACTCCGAAGGCTAGCAGACCGTCCGACTTGTTGTCGCAGGACACGTACGGGCACGAACAGCCATAGCTTCCCCCACCACCGTACCCGTACCCTCCGCCGCCGTATCCTCCACCTCCGTACCCGTCCCGTCTTTCCCGTAGCAGTGATGCCCCCTCCAGAGGGTCGGCAGAAGCATCCGCCACGCTCTCCCCTAGGGCAACCGGGATGGACAAGATGGCCGCCATCATGCAGACGACGAACATTGCTTTTTTTCCTCCATCAGGTTGCCTTTTCCGGTCTGCACTCATTGTCCAGAACCTTGAAGGTGGAAAATTCAAATGGAGAATTAGTAGTTTGAAATCGTTTGAGTAACCTTTTCTTTATCTTGCCTTATTTCTTGGCAATGAAGCCATTGTCCCTAAACCCATTAATCCAAAACTCTGCTTCTGGAATCCCAGAGGTTCCTCTATACCTTTTCATGGAGTTTTGTATTTTTAAATAGAATTTTGATTTCAAACTAACTTAAATTGTAAATACACCAATACCTCGCTTTACGGCCTAGATACGTTCCGCAAAAGTTGGCCGTACAGCGAAAATGCCGTATAACGAATCAATTCTTTCTGCATTGTGATTTTCATTTTTTTCCTTCTTAAAAGAAGTGAAACCCATAAGTTGTTTTATTGTTAGCCAAATCCGACCTTGTTTGTGAAAATTGGGGTAATTTATCACATTTTTTGGCCAATTTCTTTATTTACAGCATCTTTTTTGGCCGTATAACGAAGCATTGTAGGCCGTAAATCGAAACAGTGCCATAATTTAAAAAAAGGCCGTATAGCGAGGTATAGGTGTATCGATATTTTTATTTTTTTTAAACTGCTCCAAAGAAAGACCAATTCAGACGAACTTTATAAATGTCATTAAGCAAGTTAATGTTTTTTTCACCAATGAAAATTGAATAATCGTTGATTGGTTGTTTTAAAAGATGGCATATAGAATAAATTTTAGTAAATTAAAATAATATCATCGAAATTTAATATTGTCTCCAAAAATAATATATCCTTTACAATCTACATGATATATTGTTAAATTTATCGCTAATCTAGCAGTTGAAAACAAAAAGTCATTAATAAAATTGTTAATTGTTATTACCTGCAGCACATCCAAATTAGCTTTTTAGATTATGTAATTCATT
Source organism: Julus scandinavius (assembly GCA_034696685.1). Classification (NCBI taxonomy): domain Eukaryota; kingdom Metazoa; phylum Arthropoda; class Diplopoda; order Julida; family Julidae; genus Julus; species Julus scandinavius. The sequence continues at coordinate 7,263 of JAQGAE010001245.1, forward strand.
GGCTTACCTTTGATGAATGCTATGTTGAGAAACGCTTCGAATCGGAGTTTGGAATCTTTGAGAATCGGAGAACGATCCTCGTTAGCTTTTAATGTGTGAAATGACGTTGGTCAGGGTGATTTCGGTGGTTTTATGCAGAGTTTGAGTTGCGTTTTCACCACGTGTTACGCATCGGAACCCACGCAATTTCGTTTTTTTTTTCTCCTATGAGATTTTGAGATGATGTGGGAGTGGTGTTTTCATCGTGACCAAGGCCAAAATGCGTGAAAAGTCGCCTTTCAAAAAAAAGAGGAATTTTGTGAAAGCCACCTCAGAGGTCACATCAAGCGAAAGCGAAAAACGCACCGACCGAATCAATTGAAAACGACCAAAAAAATGACCACTTTTTTCCCATCGTATGTATTCAATTTGAAGATATACAAAAAAAACTTTCTCCCTAATTTTTTTGAAACCAATGGTGCGATTCGTGCGTTTCGGAGGTGCAAATTTCGACTTGGATCAAAGTGATCTTAATGGTCTTTTTGTGCTAACCTGCCTTCGTTCTCGGGCACCTCCGTAACTTGGACTGCATGTTGGATACCTTCCATAAGCCCCACGAATGCGGAATTGGCTATGGTTAGCCATAGTACAATGCTATAGTGCAGTACTATTGTCATAACTTCTGTATTTTTGAAAATATGCTAGATACCAGTCTTCCCCTGTTGGAAAATTAGATAGACCATACGTGCCAAATAACAAATTCCAAATATGGCACATACAGTGCTTGTACAGTAGGCCTAACAGTAATGGGAATGCAAATGGTTCATATTCTGTACCACGTACCATATATATGAAAATATCATTGCCATATCATCATAAAACTTAAATTAAGTATATATAGCATCGTCCGTATATCACTATACATACGTCTCCACATTCTGTTGTTTACATAATATGCACACTTTTCACTAATGTATTGTATATCAATATTCTGTCCAATTTCCATACGTTTAGAAATAATATATGTTAATTTCATTTTTCAGAGTTTTATTGCCTAAGATTCAGCGTTGAGGATGCTATCTAGTATACATATTATAGTACAAAAGTTACACAAGTAATTTCAATTACAACCAACAAGTTGTATTAAGGGGCCATTCAAAAAGGATGTCCCCGAAATTCCTTGAAAACATTACTCTTCCTTTCTCCCCTCACCCCCTGTCCACATGGTGTCCATTTTAGCCCAAAACCCCCTTTCCTCCCCTTCCCTCCTCATGGACGTCTTTTATTTTTTTTTGAAGTAGGGTGTCCAGAAATTTTTTTGCTACAAACAAAGGCCCATCCTATCAATTTCCAAGCACCCGCCTCGCTACAAATTCCACGAAATTTTTCCAAATTTTTCTGATTAACCGAAATCTCCTAGCCTTGAAGGGAAATTCCTGCATAAAATTGGTGTTTAGAACAAAGTGCCAGTAGACCTCCCTTCCCTGCCTACCCCTTCTTGGAGACATACAATTATAAGCCATACATATTTCAGATATATTTTCATATATTTTTCCATATGCTAGAATATTGAAATACATAGATATGGACATCTATCGTAACATAATGTCATAGATTGTATGGCACATGTATATATTTTGTCCATTATGGCGTAACCTATAGCGGCATTTACGTAACATCCATTAATGTGACTTCAATTTAACGGCTAATTAAACAGGTGTACTCATTAGTCAACTATTCTTCCTTTCTATAGCCTTCCTTTTTTCTTTTTTTTTTGCTATATGCCCAACATAGAGAGAGAGGCATAGAATGGATTAGAATAGTACGTTGAGATCCATGTTAATTCCCAGCTTCCTATTTCGTTTTTTATTTAATTTCTTATTTTATCGTCTTCGTCCTTCGGTCGGTTCGTTTTACTTTTCAACACGACACCTGGTGCATTTCTTGGGCGTGTCCAATGCCTCTACGAGCGGGTAATGCACGCATCCGTGCATGCATGGACGCATGCATGCTCGCATGCGTCCATGCATGCCGAGGACTAAAAAGACATAATCACGCAGAATTAAGCATATGTCAATGACATTTCGCTTTTTAAACGCCATAAACATTGTTTCGCACGCGTCATCGACGTATTCCCCGGGTGATTTACTCCATCCAGGTGGCCGGAAGTACTTCCGGGTGCATCGTGACGTCATTTGGTATGAACAACTTTACCAACGTCGATCCTTGCGTGCTTTGCTGATACTTGACAATCGGATTATCACTGCATGGTTGTTGCATCTGATGATCAATCACGGGTAGAATAATTATATATGCTATATTCACGTATTCCACGTGGATATCCACGATCATATTTTTTTTCAAAAATCTCGCGAACAACATGTTTTCTGGTATCCTTATACGTTGTTTCCAATTTTATCTAAATGTTACCATATTAAAGATATTCGGGAGGTACGTAATTATGTCTCACCCTGTTAGTTTATAGACAATGACAAATATAATTGACATTATTGGAGAATATCATGTATTCATTCTCGCAACTCACATATGCGAACTTATGTTTACACATTGTAAACGTTTCAATGTCAAAAAACAAAAACCGAAAACAACTGTAACCTGGATTCGAACCGGGATTTTATTGCGGTCACAAAACTACATTAAAAGAAATTTTAATCAGCTTTTAAATATACAATTACATGACATTCATGCAACAAAGCTTTATCATCAAACATTCTAGCCACGTCAAGTATGCCTTGTAGGGGTGAGCTCAAACAGTAAGGTGTCCCTGCCAAAAATGAACTTAAGAAAAACTTTAGAAAACTTAAGTTATTCTTTAGTTTTTCTTCATTTTTTTTTTTTTGCATAGATTTCGTCCAAACTGCAGTTTTTCTGCAGTTTCACTTCAAAAGTTGAATTTTTCTTAAGTTTTTCTTAAGCAAAAATGAACTCAAGAAAAACTTTAGTTATTCTTTAGTTATTTTGCATAGATTTCGTCCAAACTGTAGTTTCACTTCAAAAGTTGAGTTTTTCTTAAGTTCATTTTTGGCAGGGGTAGGTCTATCCAAGGCAACTTAGGGTCCATTCAAAAAAGACGTCCTCAAGAGGGGAGCAGGGGGTCTTTTGTCATGTGGGCAGGGTGGGAGGGGAAATGCCATTAAGGATGTCCACTAATGAGGGTATTTTTCAGTTTTTATTTTTCTGTTTAGTTGAGTTTTATAGATCAGTAAAAGGGGATTATACCTTGTACGTTCCAAAAAAATTTCTGGACACCCTATTTTTCAGAAAAAAAAAATAATAATGACGTCTATGAGGGGAAACGGAGGTCTGTGCTAAAATGGACACAGTGTGGACAAGTAAAAAGGGGGAGTCAAGAACCAGCAAGAGTTACCCCTGAAAGTAGTCTTATCATGCTCACTCTCGTGTACGTATGGATCAGTACTTTAAATATATTCAAGGGGTATTGTAAAATCTACATTTTAGGCATATTCCTGCACTCTGGTGCTTTTCAACCAATTTCATATGAAAAATTATTCCCAACCTGAATGGAAACTTTGATTAGTAATAATTTATTGTTAAATAATTTCATAAATTTAATACATATTAAATCGTCATATTTTGGTTGGAAAAATGAACATGTTATGTTTCATATGCTGTATGTCTTGAAAAATATGTCCGTATATGGAAGAAACCATGGCCATATTAAATATAGCTACAAGTATGAACATGTCACTATTGTAGTTTATGTTGACCTACAGTACAATGGGAAGTGCGTAGATGTACATATCAAAAATTGTCAAATACTCTAATGTATAGAATGGCAAAAATGTCCGAACTTTTATCCCAGTATCTATAGTTTTATATGCAGTTGTATGTCCGTGTTTGCTGTGTCCAATTTCTGATTTACCGATCTTTGGCATTTCCCACATGTGTGCAGAAGTATACATTTGCCTATGTGCCATTATATTTTTTTCTATAGATGAGTTTATATAATGTATAATAATTTTGTCTTAATTATCTAAGAATCGTCAAAGATTTTGAAAATCCTTGAGTATAAAATTATTGACTGAGAATTGAATAAAGAAAATAAATATACAAGATTCAAATCAAATCAATGTTTATTACAAAAACAAGAATCAATATCGAAATACAATGTTGAGGGAATTTGGGCAAATCAAAAATGAAAACGATAGTTTATGATACACATTTACAACGAAAATAAATAAGAAAAGCCCAAATTATTCCGCCATTTCATTCGTAAAGATACCCCAACCGTAAATACATCTCCCATCGAAAAAATCTCAATTCAATTTGATGTCGATGAGAAACCCGTTCCTGAAGCAAATGTGGACACCCTGTAACGTCCGCGTGACGTAAAACGAAATTCCATGCACGAGGTGGTGATGAATTTTGGTGGTTATAGGTGAATTTCGGTGTTGCGCGGTGATATTGTCCTATTGCCATCTTCTCTTAGATGACTTAAAAAGAGATATGAGAGGATGATTGTATAGCAAAGGTCGAAGGGAGTTCTGTTATGTTGCAAAAAATCCTTGGCATGTGGGTCCCAGTAAAGCGCAATCGAAGGAATCTTCATCTTTGTCCGACAAATTCTCCATAAATGGCATCATGTCTTTCATAAACCAACTCACAGCAACACTAAGTACATAAAGAAATCAGTGGAATAATCAGCCAAGTTAGCAAAACCTTTGAAGAAAGCCACGAAAACAGAAATCAAAATTTTGACCAGATTTAGTGGGTTTAGATGAATTTTCAACAAGATTTATTAGATGATAATAGAATCCCAGGTGAAAAATTTGTATAGGCCCATATACAAGTATGTCATATATGTCAATATATGTCTGCATACATTTGATGTCCATGTATGGCTTTTCATGTCAATATCCTTTGACATGGATATTGGTAATCAGAGATCCAGGTAACATAAACATTTTTATATACTTATGAATATGGCATAGATTTTGAAATTCAGTGATGGCAAGGGATCTTATAAGAACATAACAGAAATTGGAGATATGTTGAAATATATCTTGATGTATGGTCATATGGACATATATGGTCATTTGGTCACATGATCAGATTTATATGTGCCATATGTAAGTTTCTATCCATGGTTATATTTGTATTTAAAACATTATAATAGAAAAACATATTGCTGAAGATATGTCAAAGGTCAACTCTTGAATCAAAATCATCAATGGCCCCAGGGTTTCAGCATGCCTGATGCTTCCTTTAAACATTTGAAAATATACCAATGACCTTTTACTAACTTAATAGTATCTTTTAATATACAATTATTTCGCAAAAGCATTAATAGTAACATTTTTGCACTTATGCATTTTTTAAAAATTGTATCTTATTTTATGCCCTTATATGGCAATATTACATTTTTCATATTTCATACATTTACGGCTAAATATGTAAAAATAAATTCTAAATATCATTATATATGAATAAAATTCCATAGATGGGCATATGTGTCCATAGGTATCAAATTCCTGATATATCGAAATACGGCATTTCCCATAAATAATTTGGTACCCAGGACTTTTGGAAAGGTTTGACTTACCTTGACAAGGAGGTTATCCTAGCCCTAAGTCCCCCTTGCTTAAGTGAAGTCTGAGTGACCTCACACAGCCATCTTCTTCCACACTCTGGGTCCTTCTGACTCTTGGAGTAAACATTAATCATATCAACTGCCAGAGGCGCAATATCATGGCTCAAGACATTAGGTATGTTGCTGAAGAAGCCACCTCCGGTCATCTGGGGCTCGTCTGGGGCATGTCCACTTCTGCCATTAGCAGCAGCGGCCATCATCATCATCTGCGGCTGAAGCATGGAAAAAAGAAGCCCCAAAAGAGCTCCTGCACTGAAGTACAACAGCATGTCAGAGTTGTTGTCGCAGTACTGGTAAGGACAATGACAGCCATAACTTCCACTGCCGCCGCTGTAACCACTACCGCTGTAACCTCCGCCATAGCCGTCCCTCCGAACACGGGTCGCCGTATCTTCTTGAACTTCAGGTGTATCTTCTTCTACTTCCGCCCAGGTCTGTCTCAACATGACCATCAACAGGGCAAATGTCAAAAGGAATGTCATCGTGCAGAAATCAGCCATCTTGATAATAAGAAAGGGTTGAATGTTAATGATAACACACATGTAACAGTTCATTCATGATACCATTTTCTTCAGTAAATACCATATATGGTATCCGAACCAACCTTACAGAAACTTGGGTGATGTGTTCTAAATCTTAAAGGATGTATTAAGTAAAAGTTCTACACTTACCTTGAAAAGCGTATAGTTAGGTGCTGGAGGTGTAGAGAGGGTTCCTTTGGCTAATTTCAAGGGGAAATGATTTGGGAAAGCGAAATCTGGAGGCTTTTCAAGGATTTTGTACGCCTTGATGGACGAATGCAGTGACGTATGGCTGTTAGTGGACCAATACTCGAAAGTGTTGACATTGGGAAAGTGATGAGAAGGTGGGGGGTGGCTTGAAGGCGTGGGAGGGGGTTTCAGCTTGGCCTTAGCGTGATAAGGTGTCACGCTCACCAGAGCTTAAAACGCCAAAAAAAAGTTTTTTTTTCTCATTCTCCCTCAATATGAAACGGTCAGTGAAGTGAATCAACCCTTCTTTTTTGGATTTCTATACTCTGTCACCCATCTTTTACTTCCTATATTTTTGCTGCAACCTCCGCGTCTTGGGCAGTAAGGAACCTCTTCGAAATCCCCCCCCCCCCCCCAAAAAAAAAGGAAATGATCCAAAGGATCGCTTTCATCCGAGACGTTCTGGAGATTAAGATGGGAAAAATCTTGTAAAAAACGTTACGGTGGATATGGGAAAAATGGGAGATTGGTATTTCATATTCAGATCGAATGAATTTGGATGGTTTGGTCGTATGCATTTGGAATGTCTTATAAAATGCATTAGGAATGTCTTATAAAAGGCATTAGGAATGTCTGATCAAATGCAACCTAAAAGTCTGGTCCACTACATTCAGAATGCCTGAATAAATACTGTTGGAATTTCTGATCAGTTGCATTCGTTGGACATTTTAAGCTTGGTGAAATGCGTTTGTAAAGTTTGATCAAATTGTGGAAAATCTGATCAAACGTAATTTTTGTGCGATTAAATGTACTGTACTTGAAATTAGCCTGTTTGGAATGTCTGATCAGATCAATTCGTTGGTCAGATCACAAGCTATCTAATGGGAATGTATGTATGATCCTATGAAATGCAGCCTTAAAATCTAAAGAGCTGCATTTATAAAGTCTGATCAAATTATTTTTGGAAAATCTGATCAAATGTACCCTCAGTGCGATTAAATGTACTATATTTGAAATTAGCCTGTTTGGAATGTCTGATCAAATGCATTCGAATGGTCTCATCAAATGCTTTTGGAGCGTGCAATTAGCGGAAAAGTCTAATCAAATGGTTTGATCATATATCCTAAATTTTGACTTGAACCATATATTAGTTTGTATTGCCTTCAACTTCAAAATGCACAAAAAATAATCTGTGACTGACTGACTTGACTATTTTCTTATGTAAATTACTGTAATTCAGCTGCCATTTTAGAGAGAGACACATTTGGTCCAATTCAGGTCAACGACTAATGAAGGACCAGGACCATGAGTATATGTAGTTGCAAAAGGGACATCATGCAGTCAAGAGAAAATTCAATAAGAAATTATTTGCTGTAGGATTCCGAAACTATCTAAGACAAAATGATACCCTACACACCCTTTTTTATCCTCCAGGTTTAAAGAACATCTGGCAAGCTTGAAGTACTGAAAAAATAAGCAAAAACCAGCCGAATTCAGAAAGTTGTTGGACACTGTGCTCGTGTCTAATCACCTTCAAATTGCTCTAAATTGGTCGTTTGAATGGCCAGGGGGACCACTGAAGCGGAGATACGCCCTCTATCAACAAAATTCTCAAATACAGCGTGTAACTCATTCATTGTAGAGTCCATCAAACAGAAATTAGAAGTAAGATGAATGTTACCAGATACAATAGCTCATGGGAGGTAACACGCCCTGGGGTGTTGGCGTCTCATGCGAGACACTCCATAAGGAATAGAGCTAATCTCATCGCATTTTCTTTGGTTCTTCTGAGAAATCACAAAGTTAATCGAGCACTTCTTTTTCTTAAGTTTTCAATGAATAACTCGATGCGTGAGAAAGGTGAATGATATAGTGGTTTTCCGTGGTAATCTTAACGCCAATTTCAGTACATGTCTAACTATATGGCGCCTCCTATATCTGACCCTTTCTTAAAAAATCTACCTATTGTATATGTTTGAAATAGTAGACTATGGTAATTAGCAATCCCAGGTGGCCAAATTATATAAAAGGACATACAATTCGTGTATATGCCATATTATGTCCCTGTACAGTATACATTCATATACGGTGTACTTTTACTTGCTATTTTTCACAGGTATCGAGATACAGCACTTATTTTGTATGTTGCTTTTCATTCATAATTTCTAAAAAGGATTATTTTGAAGACTGGATTTTTAAATAAAGCATTAAGTTATAGCATATGATGTAGCTGCACGTTCTTACGGCACCACATCATGGATACCATAATGAACATTAATTCCCAAGGAAGTTTTCCCAGAAATAAACACTCGATGCAGCGCTGTAACTAAAATGCTTGGGCCCACAAGCAAAATTTATTTTGGGTCACCCTCACATGCTTAGAAATATTGCATATAGGGTACTCTTACATGTTAGGACCCTCTTAGGCATGTTTCACAGCCATTAGCCGTCTCACCACTGCTACTGAACTTACACTCTATTCTAAAATAAAAACGTAATCCTACATCAAAAAGCAGAAATATGAACCCTTGAGGAGGCCCCAGGCTTCGCCCTCAAAAACGAGGCTCCTAAGCGTTGCTTGCTTCCCAGCAGAAAATTCCTGCAATTTATTTAAATATTAAGTGAAATATTTTTTTGCAGTAAATTAAGTGCAGTTAATGGCACAATTTAAAATTGCAAATATTTTGCAATTAGGGGTTTTACAAAAAAGGCATTTTTCTGTGATGAAAGTGCAGTAAAACTGCTGTAAAAGTGCACCAGAAAAATTGCAGTTAATGTGCAGAAGTGCAGGAAATGTACAGTAAGAAACTGCAGTTTTTCTGAATAACTGCTTGGTTTTGCTACCCTTTAGTTATGGCACTGATGACGGTTGATGGTGCACTGGCTATAGCAAGAGGGCGGTGGAAATTGGAATAAATGTCACTACTCGTCCAGAGGGCGCTAGAACTCTCTGTTCATTCCTCTAGGACACACCAGGAAATCTACCTGCCTGTCTACAATATAGTACTTGTTATATGCCATATCATACGTTTAGCAATAAATTACATCCATGAGTTTTCTGCCATATTATGTACAGGAACAGTAATGGACAATTATATAAAATGCCACATGTACATAAATATTTTCAGATGTACATTAATTACATTACTACATATTTATAAAATAGGACACAAATTGCCATTTAGCATATGAGACATAATATCGTTTTTTATCATATTTGTCTATGGTTTTAAGACAACTTTAGTCCTATATGGTTTTTTTCTACTAGGATAATGAATGATAGAATTTAAGGGAGTTTTTTTGTTTTTTTTAATATGTTCACTATCTTACAAACTGTTGAAAATGGTCATTAAGGGCCGGTTGCACCAACAAAGGTTAAATAAAGGTTAGCTAGCCTAAGGTTATATAAAACCACGAGTTAACCTCAGGGTTAGCCTCATTGGTTTTCCTCAAGTTAACCAATGGTCCACTGTTAACTTCCTTTGGTGCAATGCTTTTCCTAGTTAACTCACGGTTAGCCTTAGGTTTAGCTTAACCTTTATTGGTGCAACCAGCCCTTAGCAATTGTCAATGGTGAAACCCGCCAAAAATCGTATTTTCAGACGAATGGCAAATTGGCAAAGGCATGACATAACATCCCCTCGTTTAAATAGGTCGCCATTTAAGTACTGGACCTCCCTTCAAAAACCTAGTGGACTTTCCTTTTTTACCTCGCCTGTATTTGTACATTGGAGACAAGATGGCGTCTGTTTGTGGTGGAAACGTTAGGTTAGTCTCAGAATTTTGTTTATTCTGCTGTTTTAGTGCTTTTTATATAATATGGGTTGTTTTTATTTCATTTGTTAGATACGAGTGGTATCAAACTGAAACAATCGTCGTCGTTACTATTCTGACGAGGAATGTCAAAACGACAAATTTCAATGTGAACATCGGTGAAACAACGGTATTGTGTAAATTTATGCGAAGATTTCATTTGTAAATGTTCGTCGGTTTTAATTTCGTGTTTCTGCATTATTAGGTTTCGTTTACCGCGCAGTTTGAGAACGCCGAAGATTTCGAGTTGCATCTGAATTTAGCGCACAATGTTCTTCCCAGCGAGAGTTCTTGGAAGCAATTTCCTACTAAGGTATAAGAAGATATACCAAATCTAACCTTGTCATATTATTATTATGTTTGTGTGACTATTTGTGAATTATCGTTAAAAGGTTTGAGCATTGGTGTAGTAGTTAAGATCAATTAAGCCTCATCACGCCCCTCATGTGATAATATAATTTAAATTTAATACCCTGCAGTGACAGTCAGCTAGCTGCCCTACACTAAAATCACCAAAGGGGCCAATTAAAAAGGACGTGCCCCAAATTTCTTTAAAAATTAATCCCCCTAACCCCTGTCTACCTGGTGTCCATTTTAAGCTGGGTCTCCACCAAGAGTGTCATTGAGTATACTCACGGTTTGCTGAAACAAATTTGTAAACAAAGTTTGCTTTCAAGTTTTGTTTCAGCAAACTTATGACGCGTTTTCTACTCTAAAATCGTGAGTTCAGACTCATTTTCACGATCGCTCGGGTAGCGGTCTAGATCAAAGGAAAAAAATGAGTCGGACGATGGCTCAGCCGTCAGCCGTCGGCTCGGCTCAATTAAGACCTGATCTGACAGTTTGCAGACGAACTGAAGTTAGAAATTGCTGCGGATTGCAAAAATAATGTTAAAGTTATTAAATACATATATCTAAATGTAGATATGTATTATAGATATGTTTTTAGAAATGTAAATATGTAGATTGTTTGCAATGCATGAGTCTAAAAAATTGTAAATGGTAGCGAACCTACTTTGGTAGGAGCGCCATCAAAACGACTCATTGAAGGCGTTTTTTTTTAGTATTTTGGTGGAGACACTTCGGCTTCATTACATTGTTGTGACATCATGGTTTTCGGCTTGTGGTTTTTGTTTTTTGTTTTGGATTTTATCCTCATTCCTCATGATACTCTTGGTGGAGACCCGGCTTTAGCCCCCATCATGGACGTCCTTAATATTTCTAAAAAGTTGGGCGCCTGGAGAATTTCTTAGAACATTCAAAGGCACATCCCTTAAAACCTCACTATACCAATGCTGCGACATTTTTCTAGATTTTTCCGGATAACGGAAATTTCCTGATCTTGAAGGGAAATTCTAGCATAAAATTGGTGTTTAATACAAAGTTAGGCATAATTCCCGACTTTTCCGAGGTTTTAAAAATTCAAGAACATTTGGGTCCATTTCCCCTTTCACTGATCTTTAAAACTCAATTAAACATGAAATCCAAAAATTGAAAAAGACCTTCATTTGTGGACGTCCGTAATGGCTTTCCCCCTGTCCACATGGTGTCCATATGGCCCCAAAGTTTTATGTGGGGGAAGGAGGGTTAAAAAAATTTCCGAATTACAATAGTTTATATATAATGCAACCAGATTTTTCGACTTGGTGGATCACTACCAAAGTGTATCAACTTTAGCTTGGTAATCACCTTTGGGGTCGAGTTCCGTTGTCCCATAGAAAAAATACCAATAGCATGAGTCCGATACCGCTTCGAGTTTGATTAACGGATTGAAATGATAAGTTAACTGGTTTAAATATTCTTATAAAGAAGGTGGCGTACAATTTAATGGTAGGTCTCGCCGGTCGAATGTTGGAAGAAAATACATGTTGGCAGTTAGGCTACGGCTCTCGCCGGGTATAAACCTTCCGTTTACATCAGGCATAATAGTTATGCTTAAGTATTCCCTCCACCAATCACAAAAAGTATAACCAGTGGCGACTCGTGTATGGACACTGTGGAACTGCAGCACCCCCAATCACTGGAATCATCGATAACATTTAATATAATGAGTCTTTTTTCTTTAATTCCTTCTAATTTAATTTATTCTTAATATATTCTTTAATTTATTTAATTAACTCTTTAGCTGTCCCCCAGTTAATGAAAAAATTTTTTTTTTTAAAATGTGTATGCTACTGTGCGTTTCACAGCTCCTGCGGTGTTTGACTGTTGTGCGCATGTGCACACAAGCTACGAGAGAGAGAGCACTGTCGCTCCATCAGTGACGAATGACATGTTTCACAGCATTACTCCGCAGCACCCCTACTTAATTTTTTTCTATTAGCCGCCACTGAGTATAACAGTAGTGGTTCTATAAAAAAACTGCAAAAAAGTCTTTGCCTAACCTAGCTTAATTTGTGGGGTTATAGTGTTCGCATTTTTTTGGTCAACATCACCAGTATAGCAAGCATATCAGTGACGTAATAAGATGACTATCCCAGCTATTCTTAGAAAACGACCTCGGACTGTTACAATTGTTGCTGTTGACTAAGCTGATAACTTCAAGAGCTTTATTTGGTGCTATTTTTATTAGGCAATGCATCTCTTGTGTATGGAAGTGTCTACCTTTGATAGCAGCTTAACAACTATTTTATCTTCTAATCTGTTGATGTATAACATTTTCTTGATTCATTAGCTTCACGTTTATTTTTTACAGGTTGAAATAAAGTTAAGAAAAGCTGAAGGAATTCGCTGGAACGCTTTAGAAAGCACAGGTGCAACTGAACAGCCAAATCCAGTTATTGCCCAAACCGGTGTGTAGTTTTTTCACTATTCAAGTGTGTTTTCCAAATTAATGAAGTCTTTGGTCTAAATTTTCTTTACAAATTATTGTTTTTATGTAGGCCCAGTGCAGCAAACCGCTCACACTTATCCATCGTCCAGCACTCAACAAAAGAATTGGGATAAAATTGTCACAGATATCAGTAAAGTAGAAGAAGAAGAGGAAAAACAATTAAGCGGTGAAGCAGCAGTTAACAGTTTATTTCAAAAGATCTATTCAGATGGATCAGAAGAAGTGAGAAGGGCAATGAACAAATCATACGTAAGAAACGTTTTATTAAAATTGTTTAATCCTGTTTGGGCGTTACTTTTGCAAAGTGGACCATAGCAAAACTTTACCACAGCAGATTAGTTTTTTTAATAATCGTTTCTATCGAATTATTGTACAAGATTAAGAAAAGAGAGATGGATGAAACTGGAATATGCTACAATTTTACAAATTTAAATAAGATTTAACGTAATCAATCCTCCTTTGAATGGGCTAAATTCACTAAATGGTAGCTCTTTCGGGTGAGATTTTAAATCAAATTCCAGTATATTTATCCCTTACTCTCTAAAGTTAAAATACCCTCGGGAAAACGTGAAAATGGATCGTTGCAGGCAAAATTTCCAGATATGTTATGGATGCAGATTCCCTGGCTTTGGTATTTGGTATCATCGACAAAAGCTAACGTTCTAAAGACAGATTCTGTTGTTATTATTTATTTCTTATTATTGTTTGTTATAAAATAGACCCCCTAACGAAAGGGTTCGTCTAATACGAAAACATTTTGAAGTATAAAACATGTTTAATTGAGTGAATCTGAAATATTCATAAATGACATTTTTTATATTATTTTTATTTCACTTTTTTCAGATGGAATCTGGCGGAACTGTGCTTAGTACGAATTGGAAAGAAGTGGGAAAAGAAACTGTGACCGTTAAACCTCCGGAAGGTATGGAGTACAGGAAGTGGGAAATATAGTAGTGTTCCATTTGTGAAAGATAAGTCATTGGCGTAACTTTTTAATATTTATAATTGTGCTGTTTTTATAATTCTGGATATTACTAATATTTTATTTTCCAAAACGAAGCGTTTTCTCTGGAAATTTGTAATTGATTTAATTTTAGAAATTTATTAAAAATGAGGAAAATAAACAAAATGTTCATTTCAAATGTAAACATAAGTTTGTTTTTTTCATAAAATTGTTTCGGCCTCAAATTCATGTAATACTAAAGAAAAGTCTTAAAAAATGTAAACAAATTTCTAAAATTTCAACGTTGATGACAAGTTTTCAAAAAAAATATTTCTGCTGTGTCTCATTTACAATTACAGAAGTTGTAATACTGAAGTTTTACCATTAACGGCATCTCTTCGAGAAAATTTGGCCAACCCCCTTAACGTTCCTATCCCTTACCGTTCTGCTAATATCGTATTGTTATTGACCAAGTTTTTCCTATCTATTGTAAACCAAAATTGCGATTTCTAAATAAAATACCGAATATGTGTTATAGTTTGCTAAATTTCAAAAAAATTGCTCTTTAATGTGAAATAACGCGCATGGAAACACGGGAGAATGTAAAATTCATTTTATTTAATAACATTGACATTTCATGTCCAAGGCATGACATGTACAAGCGTTTCAGGTATGTCGCGACCTATCAATATCGAGTGGTAGCGCTATGCGACATTAGTTCTATTTAAAATATTTTACGCAAAATTCACCGGGTTGAGTTTGTATAAAAATGTCAGTTAAAACTAACATTATTTTACACTATTTACACTGTTCCTGAAATGTCTACCAATGACTAAACATGGAGGAGATAACATTTTCGTGACTGGCAAATACTTTGGTAAAACAATGGCAGTACAGTGTACACGATAACAAAAAAAAAAAAAATGCCCTTAGCTAGTTTAAAATTGGTTGTAACATGGAATGCGCAAGCTTCGGCCAATAAGTTTTGCTCTAGGTAGCAGACATTGTGGCGAATGTTAAGTGAACGAGAGGGTTTTCCAATGTCAGCAGAGATGCGCACAGCGAAGTAGCGTTGTTTGCCTTGTTTTCCAAAATGCCATCGTCACCGTACAGCCGTTTAATACCGTCGTAAATATCTTCGTCCGCATCGTTTTGTTGAGCCTTTCTTTTAAACGATTTCGAAGCAGACTTTTTCTTCGATAACGAAATTCTGCGAGTGCCAGCAAACATATAAGAGTTCTGGTAAAGAACTCTACAAATGCTCTCGCGGCTGCGGATCAGTTCTGCATTGTGGAGCTGAAATTTAAAAAACGTTAATGGAAAATGGAATCGTTGTTTTTTTGCTTTCAATAATTTTTTCACCAAATACGTCGTTGTTCGTTAAAATATAACCTGAATGCAATTTTTTATGTTATTTAAGTCTTCACAAGTCACAATCTGTATACGGATACATCTCGACAGAACACTTTTGTTGATCCATAAAAGTCATTGCAAAAGTTAAAATTTGTTGTAATTTTACCTTTGTTTGCCTTTGCAACAGGATAGTAGCTGCTAACCAGTTGCAAGTATAAAAACTTAGTTCCAGGCTGATGAGGGCCACGGCAATTGTTGATGGTTCTATCGTCAAGATTTCACTGTTGCACGCACAGACGAGCAACTTCTGCTTTAAACCGGGTAAAACAAAGTCGAGATCCATAGTTGATCCGCACTGGTCGTGCGAAAGCAAAGCGTGGAGCTAAGAAAGAAGAGGAAAAGGCAACTTTGACTTCTCATTACGATTTAAGATAGCGCTAAAAATATTTTGAGTCTTTGAAGAATCTTACGACGTGCACAAAGTCCAAAGCCGTTAACGCATGGAGATTCCATTCCAGCTTGTTCAAAATAATTCGTTCCATTCGAATTATTTCTGCCACCGAACAAGCGTAATTGCTAGCTGACACCACTTCACCGGTTGATGGAATTACCTGCCGTTAAAAAGCATCATTTACGTTAAAACACCAAACCAGAACTCGGTTCAATCAAAATCCAAAATTATTCTAGGTTGCAAAGGTACCAATAGGTAAATTCACGTAGGCAATTATAGTGTGGCGCACAATTCTTCTGCAATTCATGTTGCACATGCGGACACTGTTGGCTAATCACGTGAAGCTACCTATTGCCTCCCTACAAAAATAAGCCGAGTAGCCACCAGAAAATCGGTGGAATTTATCTGGCACGAACCCATTGTCACCGATTAAGACAATAAGTATGTAACAACCTCATCTTCTTCCAAGCACTTTATTGCCAAAAAAAGACAGCTGACCGCTATACATTTCAAGTACTTGGGATGTGTCTGGAAAACGAATAGAACTGGTTAATGTTGCAAAATTCGAAACTTCCACCGTGCATTTTAACATTACTCGGTTATAACGCCTCACCCTGACTAGAAGTAAAAATCTATCGAAGATGCTCAAGCACAAATTGTACGTTTCCAGGTTGAAGCCGAGCTTCTGGTGGGTTTGTAACACCCATCGCGCAATTGAGTCCCTTTGTTTGCCATTGATCTAAAAGAATGACAGACGGTAAATGAAAACCTGTGCTCGCTCTGCGGGGTAGAATACGTCATTTAGTCACAAAGTATTACCCTTTCGTTGGAGGTATTATTGCACGAGGAAGATGTTGGTTGATAGGTTATAGGCTGCCATTTCAACTCCTTGTCTAACATGGAGTTTAACATGGTCACCAACTTTTCCTTGCTTAGACCACATTGTGGCTTTACCATGTTTTATTTACAAGCTGCCGTCGACTTCAGCACGATCTTAAATAAATCATGAGAGTGATGTAAGACATCCATTCATCAATGTGCTTACTGATATCACAGACATGTCCTGTAAGGATGGATTAAATGCATATACCAAAATTTGCTATGCAGGATATATAGTAAACCCATGAATTTTGAACATCCAAGAATTAAGACAAATTAGATGAAACTTTCCACACATTGTTTGACAAGTTATGACTCTGAGCAAACCTACATCATGCCATTGCCAATTCCTGAACTCTGACAACTCATTACGAATTCCAAATCAGAGAACAACTTGACATGACAAACTAAGGAATGATATGAAGCCTTTTTGACATTTTTGGGACAATTTCAGGGTTTACAAATCGAATTTCTGTTCAGGCAATTCAAATAGGAAAGTTTGTAGTTAGATCAGGCAGTCAGGACCACTTTATGCATTAGACCGAATATATGCACTATGCCTAGAGTAAATAATATTTCAGATTATATTGAAAACATCTGTAAAAATTCCGGACAAGGGCCTCTAGTAATAATAATGCCGCCGACGCCGGCGGTCGAGTGGGTTACGTGCTTGCCTCTCGATCCTAAGATGCTGGGTTCGTTCCCAGGTCGAGGTCGGTGGGAATTTTACGGATGG